>JAKSZP010018803.1:0-82017 GCA_022478985.1 Massospora cicadina | reverse complement strand
TTATCAGATAATATATTCTATATAATGCAAAGTGCATGAGGAAATTGAACATGTGCAGTAAAAAGGTTACTGGGCTGATGACCAATAATCAACCAAAAGTAAATTTTTACAACATGCCATCTTGCCTGTCGCTGGTTCATCTTCCTGGATTCTTGATAGTATTCCAATGCCTTATGGTCCGTTTGAATGACAAAAGGGTGTCAAGCATAGAGCAGGTGGCGCCGCCATTTATGCACAGCTGCCATCAATGCCAGCAGCTCCTAATTGTATAATAGGTAATTTTTTTGGCAAGGAGCATCTTGCGGCTAAAATAACACATGGGGTGTTCTAGCCCATCTTCCCCTTCCTGAAGCAGCACCACACCTACAGCATAAGTTGAGGTGCCAGTTTCTACCACAAATGGCCTCCTGGGGTCTGGATGGGCCAGTACAGGTTTGTTAAGTAACATACTCTTCAGTAAAATGAAAGTCTGCTCCACTCTCCTTCCCCACACAAATGGGACATCCTGTGTTAGACCCGTGAGAGGTAAGGCCATTTAGGATAAATTCTTCACAAACTGACATAGGAAGTTCAATGTTACCAAGAAACTCCACACCCCTGTTTGATCAGTAGGAGCCTTCCATGATTGCACCACACGTAGTTTATCCAAACATACCCCTAATCCTTTCTGGAAAACTACGTTGCTAAGAAACATTTCCAAGCTTTGATTGAATTCACATTTAGAAGGTTACAATCTCAGACCCATCTGACCAATTAGCCTCAGAATTTCCTGGACATATTAGATAGGATCCTCTCGGGACCACAAAAATACCAAGCTATTGTCCATATAGGTGGCATAGCAATGACCGATCATCACTCCCAGGACATGGTCAAAGATCTGCTGGAACACCGCCAGAGCATTCCTAAGACCAAAAGGCATCACACAATACTGATACACCCCCAGGTGACACTTAAAAGCCGTGTATTGCTGATGTTCCAGCCTCACTGGCACTTGAAGGAATGTGTCTGTGAGGTCAAGCTTTGTAAAAATGGTGCACACAGTAACCATTTGAAGAATATCCTCCAACAAAGGCATTGGATACAGATCAGGCTCAGTGACTGTGTTCAGACGACAGAAATCCATGCAAGGGCTTAATTCCCTACTCGCTTTTGGCATCAGCAATTCAGGTGACACAACTGGTGACATGGAGGGCTCAATTAAACCTTTGTCCAACATAGATTTTGAATGGCCCTCCAATGCTTCTTTAGCTTGTTTGTTAAGAGGGTACACTGGACTTCCTCTGAGAAGCTCCGACCCCTCATTGAACCAGAATGAAAATGCAAAAGAACCTGTAGGGGAAAAAGGCGAGTTTCCAATAGGACCATATAGACAACAAAATCGCTATATTTGGCGGGTAACTCTACCTCTGGATTCCACCCAAATTCCTGCATCCACCTGATACATCGCTCCCAACTTCCAACTTTCATTTTATCCAAGACCCCATCTGTGGAGTCAAAGTAATCATCTTCTGCGGCAAATCAACCTGGGGCTGGAAGTGATGCCACCATTGCATCCCCAATACCACAGGATGGGCCAGATTTCTGATTGCATAAAACCCCTCTCTTAACCATAACTGATTCTGTTGAACAACTACCCAAGGCTCTAAATGCCATGATGGAGCTCTCCTCAACACATCAGCGAACACCACCTCAGGTCCCCTCCTCATTTCCAACTTCAACCATTCTGCCAAGGCAAACTCCACTTAGTTTTCCTTGGCCCCTGTATCCACCAGGGTAAACACCTTCTCCGTTCAACTGAGCGAGTATAACTCCACCAGAATAAATAACTGAGGGTAAAGCAAAGAAGTAGGTTTAATGTTAAAACATTCTCAGATTGCAAATTTGCAGTTAAGGTAGGTCTAGGACTGGAACTCTTCCTGGGTCCCTGACCTCCTGTTCTTCCCGACTCCTCACCATTTCCCTGGCAGAACCCCCCATGGATATTTCCAAAATTCCTGGGCGATCCCTGCCAACCTCCTAGACCTCTGCTAGCCACTACGGGTGACTGACCCCTTCCTGGAGTCATAGAATCTTCCCGCCAGTTTTGCGCCAAGGCTAATTGTTTCTCCACCTGCACTGACAACGCAATTTCTTCTGCCAACAAGCTTTGAACCTTAGTAGCCACCATGGCGTCTAACATATCTGCTTGCAGCCCCTGTCTGAACATTCACGATAATTTCAAATCTGAGACTTGCACTGCTTTTGCAAATGGTCAGAAATTCGCCCATATTCTTCAACTGATCCTCAGCCCTGACACACCGTCAGCAAAACTGACCACGCTTCATCTGTACCTCATCTGGACAGGCAGCCCAGTCAATCCAATTGACACACTCATCTATGGATCCTGAGAGGCGACCTTGCTCCTCAATTAGCTCTTGCACCCACCTGGCCAAATCCAAGGGTAGTGCTTCCACAATTTGCGCAATCTGCAATGAGAAAGGGTCTCCCCTCCCATTGCTTGAGCCAACTGCGCCTGAAAACGAATCTGCGACACCACTTGGTGGATCTTCTCCAAAGCTTCCATGGGCAAAGCAGCACGACCTTTTGGAGATGTAGAATCTCCCTAGCAGTCTTCAACCTTAATGAGACTTGCGCCACATACT
Source organism: Massospora cicadina (assembly GCA_022478985.1). Lineage (NCBI taxonomy): Eukaryota > Fungi > Entomophthoromycota > Entomophthoromycetes > Entomophthorales > Entomophthoraceae > Massospora > Massospora cicadina. The sequence continues at coordinate 79,375 of JAKSZP010018803.1, read as the reverse complement.
CAAACCACCTCTCTTATTACAAAATTTAGTGAGAAACTCACCATCACCACTGTCAACACATGGCGATACCATTCCTCACCTCCTGGCACCACCACCTCTAATTGGGGCCCCCACAAAACTGACAAAAAAGTACTTGAGTTGCGTCTAATGTAATGGGCAGGGTCGCGCCAATACGCAACAAATGAATTGGGCAGCAATAGCCATGTTACTAATCAAACTAGGGACATTCCTGCAGAAGTTTATCCCTGAACCCAAACCACTATGCCTCATCATTGCCACATATTCTCGCACCACTGTTTCCACAACGCTGCACATCAACAGCATGGTCTGGGACCAGGAAAGGGCTGAGAACAACGCCAACGCCACACCAAGCTCACTGGTTGAGCTCATGATTCCAATCCAAATTTCTTAATATTTTTATATAAATACTTTTTTATTAGAAAGCAAGTTTATCTTCATTTGATTTTTCCGTTTTTCATAAAAGACACAACTGACCTTCAGGGCCGTGACATCCTCCCCTAAATAGTGCTTTGCAAGTATGGAATAAGCTCCTCCTACGCTAAGCTCTCTCAAGCACCATCCAGCACATCGTTACCAAAGATTCTGAATCCCACCAGATCACCATCCCCACCGTGTGTAAGCCCAACGTCATTCCGCAGATGCATTTTGGGTTCAGGATGTCAAAATTCCCCAGCTCTGACTTTCCCAAGTTTGAGGCTCTTTGGATTAGGGCTACATTTGGATTTAATGCCACCCAATACGAAGAAATGTGTGGATCAGGTGTCTTCTGATCCATTACAATCATGCCCAAGAACTCCTGAATATTGCAGAGGGGTTTGGGGACAGGCATCTTGGATATCGCCTCAACCTTTTCATGGAGAGGTTGGATCCTATCTGGGGAGATGGCGTGGCCCAGTAATTCTAACATCTTCTGGAATAATGTACATTTGGAGGGCTTCATCTTAATGTGAGTGGCCCGCAGGTGTTGGAAAACTTCATTTAAGTGTAAAAGATGTTCATTGAACGTTTGGGAGAAGACAGTGATATTATCGAGATAGACAATTATGCAACTAAGCTTCAGATCCTTCAAAATGTGGTCTCTGGCTCGCTGGAAAGTTAAGGGCGTGCTGCACAACCCTTGGGGTAGCCAAAAGGTTTGAACTAAGTCCTCACTGCAGATAAGTGCACACTTTACTGGTCTTTCAGGGAAAGGTCCATCTGCCAATATCTGCTAGCCAAGTACATGGCGGAAATGAACTTGGCCCAAAGAGTTGGCCCAGAGCTTTGCCAATACAGGGATTGGGTAGCTGTCCTTCTTGGTGAGGTTATTCAGTTTGCAGCAGTCAATATATACCTGATCCCACCATTCTTCTTTTTTATGAGCAATAGCAGAGATAACTAAAAGCTTTGAGAAGACACCCAAAGCCCGCGTCCAGTATTTGGTTAAACTCTGTCCTCATCTGGAGCTCCTCAACTTTTGTATATAATAAGGCTTGTATTGAATAGGCTTGGCATCACCAACATCAATGTTGTGGCTCCAGTCCTTAATAGCCCATAGTCAGTATCAGATTTGGAGAAGATGTCACCATAAGACTCCATTAAAGAACGAAAATTAATAAGCTCAGCGGGAGTTATATTATTGGAAATCTGAACGAGGAACAGCACAGCACATATTAATTAGTTGGTAGGTAGTCCCATATATAGGCTAAACTCAATATAATGGACTAGTTGGATGTCCTCATTGGAATCAGCAGGGCTTTTCCAATCTCCTGATGCTTTTTTACAACCATGTCCTTGTTAGTGAGATCCCCCATCAGAAGATTAATGGGTTGCTGGTAGGCAGGGTTTAGGATACCTTGCAACACCCAAGGTTCCAAAGGACTTATCCCCTCGATGTTTGTTAAGTACAGTAGGCAGTTGCTGGAGATTTGCACGGTAATCCTGGTGTCTATCACCTTTTGACACCCGCCTTGACTACTACCTCATCTGACGCATACAATGGAAGGCCCTCTTAAGCACCCACGGAGTCAGGCAGCTTTTTTGTGTTTCTTCCTGACGTGGTATAAGTAAGAGTGAGGGCAGAAGAAGGGTACTCAATGACACATGTATATTCTTTTTTCTTGAGCTCATCATTTGTAAAGACCAGGGGAACTTCATAAACTTAGCAGGTAGAGAAATCCTGTTTCGTATTATAGATTTCGTCATACTCAATCATAAATTGTATGCCAATGAGTAGGTTATATGCATTTTTGTTTAATGTTAAAGTGGGGGTAACCAGTAGGAGTTTTCCAATTTGAATGGGTAGAAAAGAGTAGGCCTAATAGCTCACGTACTGTTATGCCCAGCAAATCTAAACTCTTGCAAATCGTCCTGTTCAGGCACCAACTCAACTTATTGATGAGCTTTGAAGAGACTACGTTCACTAGAGCACCCATATCAAGGATGGTTAGAACGCGCACCTTATTGATAACAATCTCTACCTTGGTTATTGTGCTACTAGAAAGTAAGGCGGAGGGAGAGAACCTCCTTCAAACGGAGAGAGGAAGCAAGGCGTTGATCCATCTTAGGGTATTCATCCTTAGTGGATTGGAGGGTATGAACTTGTTGGATTGATTGGATCATTGTACTGATAAGCTGGTCAGCTTCCCTGGTGGTATCAATCACTTCTGAACATCTCAACATCTTCTGGAGATATGTCCATTGGGGTATAATGCCCATATCTAATCTTTCAGGCTTCAACCTATCTGGTATCTGCACTTCCATTGGGGCTCCCAGGACATAATGGCCCGCGTCATCACCACCCCCTTCAGACTCATCATCATAGGGGTTGTCAATGCACACCAAAGAGTTGCTAAGATGGGGCCAAGAAACTGGCTTATTCTCCTCATAGGGGAGGGTTTTTTGGCGCTCATATACCCTTTTGGCTTTTGAAGGGAGCATTGTAGCTGCACTAACTTTTGGGGCTACTGGAGAAGAAGAACCCTTCAGTGTGTGGTCTGAGGCGAGGCCATGGTTGTTATAGAGTATAAATTCAAGGGACATGAGGACGGAGCTGCCATGATGGACCCCATAAGAGAGTGTGTGGGGGTGTTGAGAAAACTGATTTCAAAGCCTGATGGGGGTGCAGATGAGGGAAGTGAGCCCGATCTTGTCACCCCTGACTCCCTCTGGCCAACCTTTAATGGAGGATGGCAGTCTAGTTTGGGGCGCCCATGGAAACTAACTTGGGAATGGTAGTCAGCACTGGAGGGATCAGTAGGGTTGGCATGGACTCCTTCTGCAAGGCTATAGTAGGGAGATTCTCAAGGGTTAAGGAGAGCAGTTTCAACTCCACTCTTTGGGTGGTCTCAACTTCATAAAAATCTACAACCTCCAATTGAAATGAATCAAAATCATCCCAGTTTTTGACTGCCATCTTGCCTGGCGATGGGCGCCAAATGATTGTCTGATATGAGGTTCCCAATTCAACCTCAGATTTCGGAAAATTTGCAAAGCAAGAAAAGATGACACAGGTAAATGAGGATCTGACCCCAAAATTAGCCTTTATCTATTTATTATCAAAAATAAACATGCGGATGAATTCCATCCCAATAACTTAGGGCACCGCGAATGAGACATAAAAAACCAGGGTATTTGGCAGAATCAAGGTTCTTGACACCAAATCCCAATATTTTTTTGAGGATACAAAATTCAGTTTGCCACGAGATACCAGGTAAGACAAGGCAAGGGCGGCCCTGAGGCCACTAGAGAATCCCATGTGAGAGCGGGAAATGAGGAAAAATTCTGAACTGAGTTCAGAATTGTGTGGGCTCAACCTTTTAAGGTCGCCCTTCTGGGGAGCCCCTCCTGCACTGTTCTTTAGGCCCCTAAGAGCCTAAGAATAGTGCGGGAGGGGCGCAGCCCAGTGCTGGACCCCGCATAAACCTCAAAAAAACCCAAAAAGTGTTTTGACTCAAGATTCATAAATCTGAATCTCGAGTTGAAATGTAATGATTGGTTTAACCCGACCATTAACCCAATAAAGCCTCATTTATATCCCATATACTCCTGAAATGCCTTTTGATGGAGATAAGATGTCTTGCTAGGGAAGGGCGAGAAGTCATCCCGCTCAAAATGGCAGCAATGGCATCATCAAGAGGCAGCATTTATGTGAGTAGTAAGGTCTGAGCTTGAGTGTATTACCAATCAACAAATGAAGCAACTTATTCGCCCTCTTTTAGGCTAAAGCGCATAAAGGCATGTTTTCTCTAAAATCTGCAGGGAGCTGAACTCGTTCATAAGCATATCTTTAACCTCTGACCAGGTATTAAGGGCGTCCATGTATAGAACCACTATCTCTTGGGATGTTCAACATAAACAGGGAAAATTATATTTAATTTTGTGATGATCATTCATGCCTTCCATTGATAACTCATAGATGAATAGGAACGAGGCAATGCAGCCCTCACCAAGGGTAAACTTGTCTCAATAGGGGGTTTTGAGATGTCTGGAATGGATAGCTGTTCAACTGTTTTAAGTCAAGAAAGTGCATTGTGTAACTGCTGTTCTAATGCAGTTATCCTTAGTTCATAAACAGCGTGGAGGCTATAAGGGTTACCCCTCAACAGCCTCCATTGTTTATTAGAAGGTTTGTGGTGTACAGACTACCCCAGTAGTGAGAACTACTTGTTATATTTTAGATTTTTAAGATGCTTGCTGGTGCGGTTTGCACCTAAATTCCAAAAATGTTTTCGCAGGAGAAGTAATTTCTCTACTGATTAATATTTTGATTTATTAGGGTAAGCTGATCAGGGGATGGAAATTAACAAAAGTAAAAAAAAACTAAAAACTAACTTAACTAATTTATTCAAACAAAATGCCCAAAATAGGCAGATTGAATGATACACATCAAACAAAAACAACCAAACAGGTGGGGCAGCAAAAACCGCTTATCCAATCATGGTGGAAGGGGAGGGGGGATTAATGGGCTCATTCAGCAGCAACCTTCTCATCCCAGAGTAGGGCATGTGTCAAGGTGGAGAGCAAGGGCGTCAGGGCATTGGCTGAATGTGGTTCTTTATCACTAATGATTGATATCTTATGGAAATTTCCAGCTAAAAGATGGCGCTGATATATTCAGCTAATGCCTTTTCAGCTTTATGCGGGCATCTGGGAGTTTGTTAAATGTGGCAATATTGGTTTGGGTAATCTTAGCTTTAGGATTTCATTGCTTTGTTACTATGTTCTGGATAGCGTCGTTGATATTTTTGTGTAATTGATTCATTGTAATCTTACTTTCTGGAGTTAAGGTTGAGTGGATAACAGGGAGGGAATTACCTCCTGTGAGCATCTCCACTGATTTGGCAACAGTTTTGTGTAGGGGATGACAATCTGGCATGGCCGCCGCTTCAACTTCAAGCTGGTGGTCACTGCAAAATGGTTTGACATTTTGCTGAGGAGCATATAAATGAGGGGGATATTTGGCGTCCCATTATGTATTAATGAACCGCTCAATTTGTAGAGATGGTTCTTCACTAAGATTATCTGATTCGTCAATAATGCCAATAACTCCCAAGGATTATGGTTGAATTGAATTGGGTAATCAGCGTATGGTTGAAGTTTGGTTGGTTCATTAGAGGAAGCATGGGAGTGAACTGGGGTCCAAGATGGTGCTTGATTGGAGGGAGCATGTGTGGCACTGGGGCGAGGAGGAGGCTGATTGGTGGCTGCAGAAGCAGCTACAGCAAGAGGCTTTGGGGGAGGGGAAGGTAGGATCATACCCCATAATGAAACTGGCACAGGGTGGGCGCAGATTGGAAGCTGGAAGATGAAAAAACAGAGCCGTTGGAAGCAGTTAAGGTAGGGCGCTTGCGTTTCAAGTGGTGCAACTCTAAACAGGATGGACAGATCGTCTGCCCACTTTCAACATGGGCCCAGAATGGATGGTCAGGGGCAGAAGGAACAATGACATGAGGGGAAATTGACAAGGCGATTTTGCTAAATTCAGGGATGATTGTGGCATATGCCTGAGGCCCAGCAAGGCGTGTGGCCCAATTTGGGACCACAAATTGTAAGATGAGGTTGGAGCCATAAAATTCCAAACCTTCCATCAGCTTTTGGTGGAGCACCTCAGGGGGAAGGTGGGTAGGCAACCCAGAAAGCTGAACCACCAAAGTGGTATCTTCTGGGAGTCAGGTCCAAATTGTGAGAAGAGGAGTACCCTGGAAAACCAGGGGCACAGTTTCCGCAGTGTAAGTGTCAGCTTCACAGGTGAAGCAAAGATCAAAATACCCCTTATAGGTGCAGAAAGCAATTAAACCGGAGGGAATTACCACCACCTGAGCCATTTCAATAATGGCTTGGTCATGGTAAGGGAAAAGTTTCCCATAATTGACCCAAAGGCCAAAATTCATATTGCTCTGGGGCACCAGGGGGCAATGAGGCACTGCTTGGGTACAAGCAAGGTGGGCGTTGAGACCCTTGGGAGGAACAAATCATCCCAGGGGTTTGGTATAACTGGGTGAGCCAGTCCAAGCGCATTTTCCTGCTAGATGGAAAATGGTGGGGGAGTTTCGCTGCTGCCCCACACTGGAGCTGCTGGCGGGGAATCTGAGGACATCAGAGCAAAACTACAGCGGGTGATCAAAATTTACTTTTTTTATAAGTTTTACTCAGATAGTTACGCTGAGTGGAAAAAGAGCTTCTACTGATTAATATCTTATTTAGAGTATATTTTGCAAAACTTATAAAAAAGAATTAAACACTGATAATAAAAAATTAGATTTTTATGTAATTTATCAGCTGCAGCGAGGGGTAAAAAGTGAACCTTATTACAATCTTTCTGCTTAGTATTTAATTGTGTCAAAGATCAAAGTTTGGATTGTCTAGGAATGTCTGAATTAGGGAATATGAGGATTTGACCTATTGGAGCTCTCAAGCCTTACTTTGCTTCAATTAACACCTGATGGAGGGTCAATGCTGGGTAGGACTAGTTCATTCGGTAAATATTTAATATATTACCCCAATCAATGGGTGAGAAAGTATCTTCATCTTGCAGGACCCCCTCCACTACTATAAACGGGGTTCCCGCCTAAGCATTTGAACTGAATGGTTGAGGGGCTGAGGAGGAGCCTCAGCATAACTTTTCCATAATTTGCCACTGTTAAAATTCTGATATGACTAATTGATAAACCCTAAGACGTTATGGCAAAATGAGTCAAATTCTCAGAGCCTGATTATGAGTTACAATTAATGAGCGCCTTAGTATGAGGCAATATTGGATTGTAAAGGTATATTGAATCGCCTATAAATTGGACAATAGGGTGATTTAGACAAACAATGAATAATGAGATGTAAACATATGATGAATAATAAGTGGATCATCTCAACCTAGGGTGATCATGAATTTAATAAATGATGAATCTGCAGGAACTGATAAGAATACAGCAGAACGAACAGTTTAAGCAAAAGTGGTTGTAATCTTTGAGGTTTCTGAGATATCAGCGAGATGAGAAGATTGAAAGAGGGGATTGTTTGTTGATAAGAAGAGTATAACAAAGCAGAGAGCGTCCGCTGAAGATAATAAGGATTAATGAAGAATCGTTGTCAGAGCAATAGCTCTTATCTATTATGATATATTATTTTACCTGTGTGTGAAGGACGATGATCCCCAAATTGTCTGTTCTATTACTCAGTAGGCTTGGCCCTGTAAAAAACCCTACAGCGTATCATCGATTCTGCCAAAATTATAGCAGCCACAGTTTTGGCACAGCCCAATTTAATAGCTCTAAATGATTTAGCTGGTAATTGGAAGGAATATAATTGCCTCAATTCAAAGGGATCCACCAAGAATTAGCCAGGGTTTTTAGGCTGTAAATCATCATTAAAATTAGACCAAAGCACTTTAATTACAATATCAGACTTGTAAATGTCTGACAAGGGCAGCAGACCCATAAAAACTTTGCATATATTCCATTACTTCTGTAGATCAGGAGCAACTGGATCAGCCTTCAATTGAGCAGATTCCATCTAAAAGCTCTAATGGTACCACTGATGTTGTCAGACTGAAGATAGTACTTATTGCAGTCTAGATGAATAAGCTTAACTTAAAGGTGGGCCATAAATCCAAATTATTAGGTTGTATGAGTAATAATTCACATTGGGATGTACCAATCTATCTGTTGATAATTCTCACCCCATTAGAGGTGGTGTCATGATTCCAATATGACTGGATGATAAGCCCTAAGTCAATATGGCGGAATGAATGGAATCCGCTGGAATCAAACTGGTAGAGGTAATTTATGCGCTTCAAAATGAAGCATTTGGTGAATCAAGAGGATTTATGCCAATATTTGATACAAATAAGAGTAAGTCAAAAAGGGAAACACAATAGTAGAGTACCAAATTGAGGACACATCCAGCTGAGGATTTGAGGTGTAAAGAGTCTGATGAAAGATAAAAGAGGGGGAAGGTTTTTTACAAATTAGGAGAGTGCGCAGATAAGTCTGCAATTGATATTAAAATAAAGGTCAAAATAATGGGTGATAGCTCCATACATATTTATTACGTTTTATTATAAGTTGGCGATCCTCATATCATCCGATTTGGTTGCTCAGTGGCTCATACCCTGTGCAAAACCAACTTGGCGGAATTGAGCTCCAACGCTGAGAATTAACAGGTGGGATATTTAAGGCTTAAAATATTGTTCATTTTGTAATTGAAGTTTTCACTGATAACAAATTGGGACCCCTTGTAGTGAGACCATTATTTACTTAACATTATAGTGGAGTCAAAGAGTAGGTTTTTTGGTTGCCCAAGGTGTCCTGTTAAGAGATTCTAGCTTCCTTAAGAATGAATTTTATCAGTTGAATGGCTTCTTAAAGGTGATGGTAAAAAGTTTTAGCGTCAGGAGGGTTGTTTATTGCCAACTGTCATTGTTCACTACCATTAACTCTATTGTTGTGGATATTCAAAGGAGTATAAAGTCATACGATAAATTAAAATATGGTAGAATTCAGAACTCTTTTTATTGAGTCAGAATCTAAAAATATTAATGGAATGTGTGGGAGCCTTGTGACGTGGAGAGAGTCTGAGTCCTCTTTAACAGGATCTTCACATATCATCCTGTATATAGTCCAAGCATCAAGAATCCTCCTATGTCAACATTTAAATTGTCATGCCATAAATGTTCTAGTGCTTTAATACTATAACTATGGGGTTTGGGGTTTAGTTTCACCAAGTTCATCAATCAGTGGTCCAGTTGAGTCCATACATTAAGATGTTTTTTGTTCTCTACTATTAGTTCTTGCCCATTTGCGGACATTGATCTATTAAACAACAATTTCTATGTGTCATGGAGGCTCAATCCTGGGCGAGTGTAAGTAACTACTCATTAATCCAATATTTGTTACATTTGGATAGTTCTTCATTTTTAAAATTTAACACAGTCCAAAGATCAAGTTTAGAGATACTTGAGCTACTGTACTATTTGTTGAGAAATTAACCAGATGGATCCTTTTGAAAGTATCAGAATTGGGGTTGTTGGTTATTTGGGTGTAATTGCCAGCTAATCGCCTAGTTTGATACTATTTAATGTTATAAATATCAATTTGATGTAAGAGTGGTTAGCCTATTTTTTCTCTCATAAATCTCACTTTTATAAGTTAAAAGTGATTAGTACAAGTCCAGAGAGAACATTCGCCTGCCTGAGGAATACTGCACCTATAGAGCAGTACACCACAGCCATAACACTTAGCTAAGTAGGTCTTTCCGCCCATCTGTGCAAAGCACAATGAGATGGATGGCTGCTTGCGCCAAATATGACCCTAATTAAAAATTATTCCAAGATGGATGCACCGTCTGGATGACTTTCCACCAACAAAGGCACTAAAGATAAATTGGTGACATGAACGACCAAAAAACAATTGAAATTGACCAAAAAACATGAAAACGCAGTGACAAGTGCAGCAAATGCAACTGACTCCCCAGGATCAGTTTCTGCCAAAAACCAGAGAATCAATGCTGACCTTATGGAGCATGAAGCAATGTCAAGAACAGCGGCGTCAGGGATATTCCCCACCAACCCTCAATTAGGTGAGGGGATTGGGACCTCGCAGGGGGAAAAGTTTTTTTTGAAAAAAAAAAAAAAAAAAACCTTGAAGAAGTTTTGTTGGATCAGATACCAAATCTGATTTGGCCAGCGGAGGCCAAGGGCCCAGTTCATCTGGGGAACAACAAAAAATATTAAAAATGAGATAAAGAAAGTATCAAATGACGCTCATAACAATTTCCCAAAAAGATTGTCAGAGAGCAGTCCCAACAATGACTAGTCAGGGGGAGAACAGTCCCTGACCACAATCAAACAGGCAACCTGAGCAAATTTTCAGGTATAATACTGATGAACCATCAGGCGCAATCCCTGACAAATCCAAGTTGACAGGGGGCAGAATCATCCCAGAATCAATTGATGAATCAGAGCAAACAGTTGTGCATAGTTCCCAATGAACCATCAAGTGCAATCCCTGACAAATCCAAGTTGACAGCAGGGGAAAAATCAGCCCAGAATTAATTGGCAAAGAAGAGTGAACTGTCAGGGATGATCCCCATTGGGGACAAAGGAGTATTGGGCACTGAACCTAAAGGATTGGACATCCGCAAAGGTTCATCAAAAAAGGTAAAGTACTACTGGAAGGGGCTAAAACCCTGACAGTGGTCAAGTCGATGACCAGAGCCCCAGTGAAGTACACCCCCATCCAGAAGGACATGCTAGCCCTTCGCAGAGTGTCTTCATGTGAAAATAAGCAATGGAAGATCCTAAAGATCCCATATTCAATGGCAACACAATGGATCTCCAAAAGCATTATGCCAGCCATTGCAGCCATTTGTCATGAAAACAAGTTTTCTGCCAGTGCAGCCAAAGGATGGCTTGACACCAAATGTTGCTCAATATGGAAATGATCTTCAAGGCGTCAAAGATATGAACCAAAGACGCCCTTGAATGGATGAAATTCCCCTGGAGCACAAAGTGATCAAAGCTGCAGTTTGAGAAGATCTAAAGCCAGTGGATGCAGAGGCTTGGATGGAAGTCAGTATTGACCATTTTTAACGTGTTATGATACAATAAGGCCAAAATATCAGCGATTTTTGCCTAAGCCATCAGGAGCTTGGGACCCACCTAAATGGAATTATCTGACTATGCAAAATGTTTCCTGAACATTTTGACCACCCTAAAATAAGCCCAACATACCATTTCAGTCGTCACTGCGCTGTAATAGTATAACACCACTTTCTCTTTAGAGGAGGCATTGCCATGGATTGTGGCCAGGTTCAAGGCCACCTCGGCCCTACACTGGGCATACACTCGAATCCCGCTGGCCACCACATTCAACCTAATGAAGGCGGGCTGGAAAAAGGAGAAGGCAGTGGAATGGGGACCATTCTGGGATTAGTCGCCAGAAGAGGCCATTAACTGGTCTGCCAACAGATTCACCCCGCTGGAAATGAAATACTGGTTCCATATGGGAGCCAGTATCAACCAAGTTTGGTAATGGGCAGATCTGGGAGTCATGAAACCCATCCACAAAACCCTCCAAGGCTGACCATTCCCCATCAAGAAATGGAAACTCTGGCATGATGCCACCACACTAGCCAAAGCCACAGACTGGTATGCATCAGGTTTCACCCCAGAGTCAGCCCAACCATGGATGGAACCTGAGATTTTACCATAGGCGGTATCAGCACTGAAAGGGGTCATGACCCTGGACCTGAACTAAGAATGGCTCAAAATGGGGATCCAAATTGAAACCATCCAGGATTGGAAGCATTCCTTCCTAGAACCAACGGTAGCCACCCCATATGCTGCCAAAGGTTTTTTCCCTTCTGAAGCCTTTCAATAATGTGAGGTGGGAGTTCCTGCCACCATGGCACAAAAATTCACAGATGGCAGGTGGAACAGCATTATGGCAAGGGACTGGTGCCAGTGTAGTCCAATTATTCCGGAGGCCCTCCAGAAATAACTGTACCAAACATGAAGTCCGGAATCTTCCCTCAAATGGTACCAACTGAAACTTTTGCCAAAGGATGCCTCAAGTGGCAAAGCCTTAAAATTGGAGTGCAAATGGCTAGGAGCAATAATCACCATGGTATCAGCATACACCCAATAGAATAGTTCCTCAATAATGGATTTAGACTAGATGAGTTGGTAAGCTGGATAATGAAGAAAAAACCCCCATTGAAGTACCAAAGCCTAGCATGAAATAAAAGTCGTACAGCGCTGTGGAAGCCATACTGATGATAACACATGGAATGGGGCCAGAAGCCATATCTAATACATATACCAACTAATCAGTGGAGGCTTCACAGACTGCCAAGTGCCTAAGTCATATCTAAAGGATGCAATCTGAATCCATCTGCAGCTGGTAGTGGAGGAGGAGTGGTCTGACCTGATAATGGCGATTTATCAGAAGCTTGACGAGATGCTAGCAGGAGGGGACTTAAATCACCACTGGGTGCCCAAAGGGCTATATAGATATTACGTTCCCAGACAAATTGGACCATAAAAAACTTCTCAAGATTGGAATCAACTATAAGGGAGTCTATCTGCAAATAAAATTGACTAGATACACTAACCAAACCACATGGTGGGTGACATTCCAAAATCTCCTGACTGATCGGGAGAGGGAATGAGTACATGAAGCGATCTGTACTGCTATTGTACTGTGGGGAAGTATGAGAATTTTGGAAAGCTGGTGTGATTACATCGCAAAGTGCCTTCACCCCCAAAAAGTTAAAGTGCTATATGGACTGGCCCCATGGACAAAGCCTAATAAAATTGCCCTACCATGATTCATCCACCTGCCTGGCCTAGCAGAGTCATGTACATAGAGCAGGAAGACACAAAGCAAGTATGCTGGTTTTTTTACCAGATTGTCCATACAATGGCCCAATGCCACCATCACAAAGGAAAGACCACTCATAAGTATGAATATGACCCAGTTGGAGTGATCACAAAGGTTGGGGCCAAAACATTTCTTTAACCAAAAGCCAAAGAATGGATCAGTGGAACCTAATGGATGTTGTGAACATGAAATGCCAACAGCAAGAGCTGGACCTCACCCATAAAGAAGCATAGGAGCAAGAAGAGGCCAAGCACCCCTAAAGCAGATGATGAGCCCTCTATCAACCTAAAGCCTAAATCATACAGAATGGATGAAGGATCGAGCCCCAAACTGATGGCACCACACCCATCCCAAGTGGAATGGATGATCCGTGAGGAAGAAAGATGGCAGAAGGCGAACCCAAAAAGATCCCCCAAGAAGGGACAGGCAGCACAAGACACCATTAAATTGAAACCTAAGCCCGATAAGTCAAAAGAAAATTTGAAATCAACTAGGAAATTGTTAGCAAACAAACCTGAGGAGACTAGCAACCATAAAACCAAATTAATGTGAGCAGCAGAATTGGCTGATTGGGCTCCGACCAAAAAGACCAGATCTGCCAAAAAATCGAATGAAGGGGCAGGAACCTGATTAATGGATGAGGGAGAATCCACTGCTCCACCAGTAGGGACCATGGTGCACCCAGAGTTGGTAATCAAACCATCCCTAGTATCCATCAATAGGGAGATAGGGATGGTGACTGAATTCTTGGTGCACAGAATGCCCAATAAGACAATCACAGTTCATCAAACTGACCTCAAAGTCAACTAATACTTCCCGCCCGCCCTCAGTGACATAGCCACCAACAAGCTAACCTCCATCTGTAACTCAATTTACAACCCTGAAAATATTAATCCTCATACCTGTGGGTCAGGCAGCTGGAAATTAGGATTGCAACCACAAATTCTCAGGGGATGGCAAGCATACAAATGAGAATGCGGAAGTTACACCATTTTAAAACAAACAATAATATAGACATAATTTTAATATCAGAAATTCAAGCAGGTTGCCAAAAGAAAATGGTGCCAAGCTTGATCCATGATGCAAAGGATCACCCATGGTCTACTAAATAGTCTATCAGGCACTCTGGATGAATCATGTGGTGATCATCATATTAAACAAGATTATAGACCTGGAATTCAGGGAGAAACTCACGCTGGAAGGATCCTGATAGTGACCACTATGCATAGGGAAACTGGCAAGAGCCTTTAAGTGGTGGCTGTCTATGCTCCACCAAAGCCCAAAAATTGAATATTTTGAGAATTTTTAATGGAAGTACCATCTGACATGATGACAGTTATAGCAGGAGACCTAAACTGTTGGACAAATGCGAGTCAGGATACATTACCAACAAGAAGATGTCCCAACTGGAAGGCTGATGAGAATTTAGAATACCTAGTCAAATTGGGGATGTGCCTCATGATCATTGAGGAGGACAACGACCTGATCAACCTAAAGCAATGATCATATGACTCCACCGGTAACCCACAGTCTGGTTCATGCATGGATTATATACTGGTGTCATCTGACCTCAGGCTGCTGACATCCAACAGCAAAGTCAATATAAATGCCAAAAGTGACCCCATGATTGTCTGCATGGATAATGATCTGGAAGAACCCCTGAGGAACTGCAACTGGCAACTGGCACCCGCCACACTGAGGGACAGGGAATGGCGCCAAACATTTAATGCTGGACTGGATTAAATGATCGCATATGTGGATTGTCACCTGAAGATAGACCCTCTGGAATAATGGATCAGGATCAAAGAGAAGATGAAACACAATAGCATGTATTTCGAAAGAGTGACAACCTACAAGCAAATTGCCACCACAAAACAGCTGAAAACTGCACTGGAGAGTTTAAAGCGCAATAGGTGGGACAGCGAAGGATGGTGGAGTGAGTACTGAACAATGCACAAAAGGTATTATGCCTTAATGATGAAACAGGATATGGAGAGATGAACCAACTCTACCTACTGATATCAGAGCTTAGTGGGGCCGATGACCAAAGAGGGCCTGGCGAGCCACAAGGAAATCCAAACCAAAGCTAGGATATGGGAAGTAGAGATGGTGGAAGGGGAAGTATCAACGGACCCAGAAACAATTAAGCATGAGATTGAACACTTCTATGGCAAGCTATTCTGCCAATGAGTAACAAGCAAGTCAGTGACAGATGTCCTAATTGACCTAGCCAAGCCAGCTCTTGGGGGCTGTACGCTGGAAGATGTCACTAACCTATATACCAAAATTTTGATTGATGAAGTTAAGCAAGCAATAAAAGAGTCATTGAGAATGAAGGCACCGAGACCTAACAACATGTGTGTGGAGGTTTACAGTGCATTCTGCAACTGCATCATGCCAGAACTAAAATCTCTATTTAATCACTGCTTGTAAATTGGACAGAAAATCCCAGGAGGTCAGGAAACCCAAATTGTACTATTGTACAAAAAAGGACTCTGACACCAACTACAGAACTGGTATATGGTTGCACTAATTAATTCCAATTATAAGCTGCTGACACACATATTATCAAATCAGCTGATGTCAACGGCAATTCACATACTCCATAAGACCCAAAACGAGTTCATCAAGGGCTGGAGTATTTAAGACAGCATTGGTGTGGTCCAAAACGTACTCAAGATGCACAAGGAACCAAGCAGGGATATGTCATGTTCCTTGACATGGAAAAAGCCTACAATCAGGTAGTGTGGTCATTCCTACATGAGGCTTTGAAAGCGGTCAGCATCCCTGAAACCTTTAGGTCGTGGATAATTGTTGGGATTTCACTGAATTCTCATTTCTCCAAAAAATTCACTTCATTAACTCTTTTGACATCATTGGAAGGAGAGAGCAATATATCTCAATCTATCAAAGTTATTGATAAATCTCGTCCTGATCAATTGATTGAAGATTTGATCGCGCAGAGATTAATTCACTCTGATAGATTACAAACTGTAAAAAAGCCTATACATTATTCCTCTTTTCAAAAATAAAAATTAGGCCGAGTTTTAGCCTGTATTTTACTTCAAATCTATTGCTTTTTGGAGAATCCGCCCTATGTAACTTTGATTAAACCTGCCCCATTGGAAGTGTAATTCAAAACTTCCAGACTGGTGCTCACTACAGGGGCACTCTGAGTTACATACCAGTGACAAAGTTATCATTAACATGGATTCTCATTTTTTTCCTGAGGAAGCTCAAGACCAAGAGCAAGGAGTATTTTACGATGGGTCCATTCAACTGGAGCCCAAATCTAAAGAGTACCTTCCATGTTAGAATTTCAAGCTAATTTGGAATTTTATGGTCCTAACTTAAGCTTTGCCTCAGACTTTCAAATACCGCCTGAGGCTTTACAAGATATTATTAATCAATTACTTGAAGGGTCCTTAATCCCTGGAATCCTTTCTACCTGATCTTGATCTAATGCAAAACCTTCTATATTGCAGGAAGTGCTGCAAACCTCTCAAATGCCAGGAATTGGCCCCAAGCAATATTTGTACCAACTCGTACATCCTACCTTATACCATTTGCTACCTGTAGTTGGAATGCACCATCAATGGATTCTCAATTTACTAGAAGGACTCCAATCCTTAAAAATTTTATATTTCTGAATTTTTCAAGTCAGCCTCTGAGTTTAGCTGAGATAATTGTGATGCTATCATTAATAATCAAGCTGTCCTCACCAAAGTACATCAGCAGCTCATTTAGCTCAATTATGGGATGTCAAAAATTGTTGATGTACAGTTCCCCAAAAAAGTTCAGATTATCCAGAGAGAATGGAGAGAGGGTATTTCCCAACTCTCTGAGCATAGTCAATCCATGGAGGAGTAAATTAGAACCCGCCTCTTCCAACTGGAACAAAAGTACTCAGGAATTCAGTTTTTGGGTTAATGAAGTAGAGAAAGTCTCTGGGAATATGGGTTCTCCTGGGGTTGAAGGACCGCGCGGGCCACCTGGGGGTATAGGACCCCATGGACCTCCTGGAGCTGATGAGCCCTGTGGACCCCCAGGGAGTGTAGGGCCTCGGAGACCCCCAGGCACAGATGGACCTCAGGGACCTCCAGGTGCCAATGGTCACTCAGGATCTTACCAGCAAATTGACTCTCTCTTGAACATGATGAACCACTTGTGTGAACAATTCTTTAAATTGACCAAAGGGTGTAACCTAACCCCCAATGGGGTACCAATTGATCCCCTCTTATCACTGCATTCATTATTCAATGAATTAATCAATCTGGGAAAATGGGCCAATGACACTGATATTTTACTACATGCTTGCGAATCAAAAGGGGAACTGCTCCAAGCGAAAATTGAGACGCTGGAACTCAAGTACAATGCACAGCAGGAACAGAATTTTGAGCTATCTCGCCAACTAGATATGAAAGTAGGGCATGCTGATCTGAATTGTCAGATTAGTGAAATTCGTACTGAAGCTGTTGGTCCTTACCCTCAATTTTCTTCTTAAGTTTCAGATTCCACATCTTATGTTTCTACTCAATCTGAACAACCTGGAGTGCATGTTTTGACCACCAATGCCCCCATGAGTTTCAAGCCAGTATTCAAGGACAAATACTCCCTGGGGGAAGGCAGCATTATCTCCTTTCTCTATCTTTATGAAAAGGCATTAAGTGAGGCCACAGATCACCAAAAGATGAATTACTTGCCAAATTGCCTTACTCGATTGCTCAGGATATTATGGTTCCCCACTTAATGACTTGCTCTACTTGGTCGCAGGTCAAAGAAGCGTTGATCAAAGAATTTGGGAGTGAGCAAACCTTATCCTCGCAAAAACAGGCTTTTATGGATATACAGCCACACTGAAATGAATCTACCAAAGACTTTGCTCATTGGTTCTATTGGGAAGCTCAAAATTTAGTAGCCTGTGGTCAGTTAAACTTGAATGTTGCAATCACCACAGTTCTGTCAGCTTTTACTTCCAGGACTCAAATGCAAGTTTATATAATCAGTGTTAAAAAGAATTTTTGAAGTATTTTGGATATTAAGGAGGCCTTATTAGAATTGCCTCCTCAATTCTCCAAAAACCCTGAGTTTATGAGTCTCCTAGACCTGCCGCTCCAAAGTCTACGCCATGCCTGAGAACAATAGGGCGATCCAGTGTAACTACTGTCATGGCTATTTCCATACTGAGAATCGTTGTTTTAAAAAGGAAGCAGATGCGAAGAAGAAAGAGTTAAGCCTAATAAGATTCTCCATCTTGATTCTGATATGAGTGCGCAGCAAGAGCATCAAAGTTTAATTGAGTGTAATAAAGACAAACATTTTTCTTATTCCCTGCCCTCCTTATTGGCATTATCCTCTCAGTTCAGAAGCACCATTATCCTATTGACTTCTGAGTGAATCAAGTCAATGCCAAAGCTATCATAGATACTGGATCCCCGGTGAATGTTGGCTCATCAAAATTTGTCAAACGGATCAAATTAACACCCAATATTTCTCATTATGAAGAATATGGCACTGCCAGACCTCAGAGTACCCGGTCTATTGAAGCTTTTTCATCTTTTCCCCTAAAAATTGGTAAATTAACCTTTACCATCTCAGCTATTGTACTTGATAATTTGAGTTACGACCTACTTTTGAAAACTCAATTTTTATGAGAATTTGATGGAATTATCAATTACCCTGACTCGTCATTATCTCTCTTGGGGTATAGAGTTCCCTTACTTTTATCTGATCAGGCTTCCACCTGACGTTGGTTATGTCTGTTAGAAGGAACAAAAAGGTCTTATTCACTTCAATATCATGTTGGGGATTCTCATGTAAAATTACCCCCTGCATTGGCGGATATTGAAGAGGGGATGTCTATTTTCTCCCCTGAGAAATTAGTTATTCCGCCATAATCCCAAGTAATTATTAACGCTTCTTTGCATTTTTGATTCCCAAGGGACATTTGTTACAAGTACAAGGCACTGTCAATCCTTCTTCTAGAGAGCTCTTGCCTCATCCGGGAATATTGGATTATGCTTATTCAGGATCATTATCTGTCTTACTGGCGAACCTTACCAGTGAGCCAAAACTGGTAGATCAAGAGCATCCAATTGCTTATGTCAAGTTACTGCCCTTATCTTGTATCTATGATGTTAAACCCTTCTGGAGTCCATAAGACTTTGGATTGGAAAGTGATCAGGAAATCCTTACTGTGGGTCCTGCTATCAGAAAACACCTCTACTAAGGAACAGGAGAAACAAGTGGTTCAATTATTAGACAAATATTCTGACATTTTTGCTAGGCATACATACGATTTTGGGAAGATGAAAGGAGTAGTGCACACTATTGAAACTGGTGATCACCTTCCTATTCGTGCAAAGCCCCATTGAAATCTAAAGTAGAAGAAGCCCAGGTTACTAAGGAGTTGCATCAATTGTTGGAGGCTGGATTATTGAAACCCTCCAATATTCCTTGGGCATCCCCATTGTTATTAGTTAAGAAGAAAGATGGTTCTCATCGAGTTGTGATGGATTATCATCAATTGAATGCTATTACTCAATGGGATTATCATCCCTTACCTAGGATTGATGATTCTCTTAGGTTGTTGGCTGGATCCACCTATTTTTTAGCCATGGACTTAGCCAGTGGATACTGGCAAATCGAGTTATCACTTTAAGATCATGCCAAGTGTGCCCTGATATTGAGTGAAGGGTTGTTTGAACCAACTCGCATGCCTCAAGGACTAAGCAATACCCCAGCAACCTTCCAAAGGGCCATGGAAAGTATGCTATGGGATCTAAAGCTTACTTGTGTTCTGGTATATCTTGATAATATTATCATGTTTTCCAAAACTTTTACCAAGCACTTAAACAATTTGAAAGAAGTTTTCAGCTGAATTTGGGGTTCTTCCTTAAAACTCAAACCCTCCAAATGCTCATTCTTTAAAAACGAAATGGATTTTTTAGGACATCAAGTTTCAGCTAAAGGGATTTGACCCCTCTTGGACAAAGTTCAAGATATCCAACGGATGTCTCCTCCCTCTTTTTTATGGGAATTTCAAGTCTTTCTTGGCATGGTATGGTATTACCAGCAATTTATTCCTAACTTTGCTGATATGGCTGAACCCTTATTTCACCAGTTGCAAAAAGGAGTGTCTTTCGAGTGGGGGTCAGCTCAAGAACAGTCATTCAATTCTCTGCATACCGCCTTGATTAAGGCACCTGTCCGAATTCATCCCCAATTTGATAAGCCTTTCTTTCTACATACAGACGCAAGTAATGTCGCTATTGGGGCTATCTTATCTCAGTGTGATGAAGAAAAGAATGATCATCCTGTTGCTTACTATAGCAAAACTTTGTCAAAGGTCAAACGAAATTATAGTGTCACTGAGCGGGAATGTTTGGTAGTAATTTTGGCAATCAAGCACTTCCGCACCTTCTTATATAGTAACCATTTCACTGTTATTACCGACCATTCCTCCTTACAATGGTTGCAGAATATGAAGGATCCTGACGGGAGGTTGGCCCGTTGGGCTTTAAGATTGCAACATTACGATTTCTCCATTTTCATCGCTCAGGGGCTCAGCACCAAAATGCTGATGGGCTGTCCCGACTGCCTATTCTGACCTTGGAACTAAAAAACGAAGAACGCTTATATAATCTTATTGGACGACCTGAGTTATGGGATTGAGAGACTGAAGAGGATTGAGCCTCTCTAAAATCAATTACCAAAGATACTATGATTCAAGATGGAGCTTTATATAAGAAAGTCAAATCTAAGTGGTTGCCCTTCCTACATCCCAACTCTAGGTTTTACGATGTAATGGAAGGTCATGAACAAGTTGGTCATAGCGGCTTAAAGAAGACTCAAAAATTGTTGAAGACTCGATACTATTGGAACAACATGACTGAGTTCATTTTGAGAGACCCTTGAATCATGTCTCATTAGTAAAAGCCATGGAACTACCAATCCTACATATCAACATCAAGTTATTCCCCCAACTAAGGCGTTTGAGGTGGTCAGCATTGATGTTGTAGGTCCTTTTCCTCGAGGATTGCATGGTAATCAGTATATCAGTATGGCTGTCAACCATTTAACCAAATGGGTTGAGGCCATATCCATTGCTACCCCTTCAGCTAGAACTACAGCGTTATTCCTATATCAGCATATCATTTCACAACATGGATGTCCCAAGGTCCTTATGTCAGATAATAAGACTAATTTTACCTCTCAACTTATACAGGAGCTATCAAAATTATTTAACACTACTTAGCAATATGTTGTCCCATATAATCCATCCACAAATGGGGCTATTGAACGAGTTAATGGGACCCTGGTCTCGATTCTAAGGAAGATGGCATCCACTGACACGACTCAGTGGAATTTTTATCTGCCTAGTGCCTTGTTTGCTTATCAGATAAGATACCACCGCGGTATCAAGATGTCCCCATTTAAGTGTATATATGGGCGGGATCCTTCAGTCCCTTCTAGTGTTCAGACAATCCTTGAGGAAAGCATCCCAGTAAATTCTGATATAATTATGAGAAATTTGGCTGATGAGATTATCCGCCTCCAAACTCAAGCAATGAATTCAATTGAAACTACCACTCAAAGAGAGACTCTAAGAAGCAATCAACACAAAACTGTCTTACCCAAATACCAGATTGGGGATTATGTTATGTACTATCATTTTCAGCTGGGTGGACGGACTGAAAAGTTGGGAACTAATTGGTCTGGTCCCTATAGAGTTATATTTTGAAAAGGATTAGAGTATTCAATTGTTCATATTGATACAGGTATAGTGGTAAATTGTATTCATCCTATGTTTTTAAAAAGTCATCCTTCACTGCGATCAAATCTTAAGGGGGTGAAGTGTTGGGATTTCACTGATTCACGTATCTCTGAAAATTCCAAACATTGATTTCCCTGGCATCATTGGAAGGAGAGAGCTATATCCCAATCTATCAAAGTTAATGATAAATCTCATCCTGATCAGTTTATTAGATATTCAATCACACAGAGTTTAATTCATTTTGATAGATTACTAACTGTAAAAAAGCCTTTACATATTTTCTCTTTTCAATAATAAAATTTAGTTTGAGTTTTAGCCTGTATTTTACTTCAAATTTATCACTTTTTGGAGAATCTGCCCAGTTAACTTCGAGATTAAACCTGCCCCATTGGAAGTGTAATTCAAAACTTCCAGAATAATGTCAGATCCTGGTTGACTCAAAAATAAACCTTTGACAACCATCAAATTGGGCTGATTATCCTTTCAATGCTTAAGCTAAATCCTATACTCTCACCTCAAAGCCTATTGCAATTACACAATTTGGGCCAAATATCTCAACTTAAATTCAATTAAGTACTTTATTAATAAGTTTGGGTCAAGTACGCTTGCACACTATGGCCAATTTCCTATGCATCAAATCTCAGCAACTGGTCCCAATCATTGGGAACACAATCAACTAACTAGTATACAAAAGCATTTGGGACTGACCTGAAGTTAACGTTTAAAAGTCCCATGGACCATCAGACAAATGAAAAACGTAATCAATTTTCCGCCCTAGGGCAAATTTGTATTTCAATCTGTGTAATTGGCATGATGGCACTTGCACATGGACTTTCCCAAAAGGGAGTATCTAGTGCTATCAAGAGAGAGGTCTGCTGATGTCCCAACTAGGGGTACATCATCTATTTTTATTTATGCAAGAATTTCAAAGAAGGTGTATTTCATCAGCAGTATGATGAAACTCAAATCAAGAAGATCCTAGGACAATTGTGTAAGTTTTTATTGCAATTTGTGTACCTGAAATCCTCCCAATTTTGAGAATATTTTGCCACCAATAAACCTAAGGAAAGGTCTCAGTTGTATCAATTCAAGGGCTGAACTGAGGTGGAAAAATATCTGTTGAAATTTTGTGCTCAAATACTGCTAGGATATACACTAGAGGTATAAATACTTGGAGCCTGGCCTAATGACTGATCACCTAATAAATAACATCTAATAAAAGATATATTTATTTTATCTCTTTCCTAGTCTCATCTGAATCCTATCTTTGGAGAAGTGTCAATAAGCTGGAAGCATCCAATCCAAAGCTTGCATCAAAATCTGCCTCAGAAGAAGTTCCTGATTACTTTGGGAAAATTACGCCCAAAATTGGCCAAAAGAGTTGGGGCTATTTTAATCTGCCTAGTGAGTTTCCAAATAGTTTGATTACCATAAGCCACTGGCAATATCAAGGATTAATTAAAGGAACTTCATCCTGATAAAGCATGCAGGATGATAATTATCAAGCGAAATATCCTCAGATTTTCTCAGATAATACCACTGTACTTGGGCCTGGTAACCAAGGTGATTGTCGCAGATGGCATAACCAACAACATACCAGTTGGGCAGGGTCTCCAACAAGGTGATCAAATATTACCAATTTTATTCAACTTTGCAGCTAACATCTTATTGGAAGTGGCAGAAGCAAGACTCTGGGGCCTAGTCCACCCCAACCAAAAGCCGCTAAAATGTTGGCCTTTACTAATGATATGGTGGTAGGTATTAGCTCTCTGACTGAACTACAGGGCGCAGAGGAACTACTGAACCTATACCAGTTAGTGTTGAACGCAAAGAAAAACTTGGTGAAAACCTCTGTAATGAGTATTGGCATCCTGAACTCCATCACACTACCAATACAACTTCAATCACAAATTCCCAGATTATCCAATAACTTGGGATACTCTTTAATGATAAGGGGACAGTGGTACTGGATTTGGTGAAAGAGATATTATTGAGTCTATCAGTCTGAATGGCATGATGAAAAAAATCCAGATTATTCATCAAGGAGAAAGTGCTGGCAATCAACATATTTATCTTCTCAATGTTGTGGTATGTTACCCATGTGCTACCAATGAGCCTTAACCTAGAGAATAAAATCAGGACAATGCTCTGAACCTTCATATGGTTCAAGGCGAAAATGGCACCAATAGCACTAGAAACCCTGTCCAAAATGAAGCCCAAAGGAGGCATGGGCCCTCTGGACTTTGAATCCCATGCTCAGCGGATATGGTCAAAGTCACTCCTTAAACTGATGCAAATGCACATGCGCTTCCTGACCCTAGCTTGGAGCGTGAACTGGGTTAGAGCTCAGGGCCTTCAGGAGCTGGTCTCACCCAGATCACTACACAAATGGATGGTGAGCCACCTGCAAATGCCCTCCCAAAAAGGCACCTCACATTATTGGTGACTGTGCAATTGGGCAGTGCGCCTGGGCAGCTGGTCATTCAAACTAACGGATTGGGATTCTGACCAAATCCACAGGGATGTCAAAGCCCATAATCCTGCAACGATTTCTGCGATGAATTATGAAGAACAAAACTGAATCATCCACAAATACGCCGCCAAGTTAATCAATATCAGATACAAATTGACCCAGATCAAATACAGGGATCCGCTACCAAATCCTGGATGCAACCCACCCATTCGACCAT
The DNA here is from genome assembly GCA_022478985.1 of Massospora cicadina. Lineage (NCBI taxonomy): Eukaryota > Fungi > Entomophthoromycota > Entomophthoromycetes > Entomophthorales > Entomophthoraceae > Massospora > Massospora cicadina. The sequence continues at coordinate 55,034 of JAKSZP010018803.1, read as the reverse complement.
GAATCTTAAATGACTGGGCAATCAAAGGCCACGATACTAACTACCAAATGAAGGAGTTGATCTCAGGCCTGAACTATTAACTGGTAATGACCAAGCAATGGTCAGTAACCTGGCAGATCCTTCACTGCACGTTTAAATCTGGTAAACGCAGCAGACCAGATTACCCACACAAGAAGTGCCCTGTATGCGCCAAACTGGAAGAAGATACACTCACCAATATTATGTATGCACCGTATTCAAAAGATATATGTCCACGATGTGCTACATCCTGTCAGGCAAACAATTGCTGATGGAAAATGCATCCGTCACAGGACCTTTTTTGTGAAAACCCTGTGATCATCCCCAGTCAAATTGCAAGCCTTCATCTACCATTATTGTGTATGGGTGATACACTCATCTCTTATTGCCAAGAGTTTATCCAATGAGCACCCCCTTCACAAAGGTTTGTTGTTGAAGACCATTCAGATTATCTATGATCAGCTCTGACAGATCACAAAATTTTTGCACCTAATCCCCGGGTGTTACAAAGCTGCATGTTTGGATTTTCCCACAATATCACTTATTTTATGCAATGAAGCAACAAATTGTTAAAGATCAAATGCCCTGTAAGCCCACTGATGCTAGAACTGTGGCTAGCAATGGTGATTACTAATCAGCAATGGTCAGGGGTGCTAGGTCCCTAGCAGCCCAAATTCCCAGCCCTTTATCCTTGGGTAGATCACCTGTGTTCCGCCCTCCCCTCTTACTTTCCTTTTAATTTTTATTTAAAGTATAGAGTCTTTTTTAAAAAAAGGTGGTTAGCCTGGCAGATAAAACTGCTTTCACCCTAGTGCAGGTTTTGAGTTTAAAATCTGTACTGGCTAGAAAAATTCTCAGTGTGGTATATTTGTCCTAAGGGTAACCCACCTCAAATATTTTTTAATATTAATTTGAATTAGGTTTGGCAGAATCAACATTCACCGCTGATTTACCACCTTGGTCATTGTAAAATTTTTTTTGGCAAAAAGCTGATAAAACCATTGTCAATTGTCTGGATATGGTTATGCTGAATAATTTGGAGCATCAGTGACTCATGCTGAGGATGCTTAGATGTTTATTTAATTTAATAAAATATTATATGATTGACTGGCAAAATGTTCTAAGGATAAGTTGAATTTTTAAATTTGGTAAAGCAAATGAGTGGATTGGGAGGGAATTACCACCCTGAAGGAATTGAAAATTTATTAGAGTTCCAGCCTGGATGGTTGAGGGGTTTCAGGGGTGCTTTGGCCTAGATATAAAATAGTTTTCCCTTAAATATGATCTCTCACTTACCCATTATATTTAATTGTTAGTAGCTTTTCTGTTAAGTTATTATATAATGGGATAGGAGATCCCTAAAATTGGCGTGAGTTGATGTGCCTGGAGTGGCAGACACTGCCCGCTCATTTGCCACCCCTAGAAGGAAAAGGTGGGAACCTGACCAACCAGCAAATAACAACGTTGCCAACTGGCTGTCAGCCCTGCGGGGTGCAGTTTATGAGTGCCTTGGCCATCCAGAATGGGGGAAGGACTCACCAGAGCATGCCCATATTGGTTGGCAAAGGGCATGATGGTGGGGCAGCGCAGGAGTGTCTTGGCTGCCCAGGATGGGGGCAAGACCTGCCAGGGCACACCAAAGGCCCTGGGGCTAAGGTAAAGTCGTTGGTCTGCTGTGTTGGTGAGTTGGACGCGGACTCAGTAGTGGGTTAGTAAGCCTATGAAGGCGAAATGGCAAAGGGCCAACCAGTATGAAGACTGGTTGGCCTGGAACACTAGTGGAGCTAGGGCTGCTTTCATGACATTATTCTTGATGTTTGGTTTGTTTTATTGACTTAATTTATATTAAAGTTACAATGAAAAATCCTGCCAAATGTGCAATTTTACTTTTTAAAGTTTTGGTGGCTGAATTCTTAGTTGATAAACTTGTTTATTCAAGACAAGCCAACTAGGAGGTGGACATAACTGAATACTTAAAGAGAAAAAGAAATTAAAACTCCAAACAAATAAACCAAAAGTCCAATGTTAGCATTCATATTTCAAAAAGCCTAAAACATAATCAACCAGGTAGAAAGTGGTAACCCACTGTCAGACATTTACCTTTGCAGACTGGAAATCAGAATGCTGTAGGTTGAGTTTGGCAAAAAAGGGAAATGTCAGCCATTTGCAATTTTATGAGGATTTTAGGAGAAAAGCTTACAATAATAAAACTGAAGCTATTAAAAATTTTGGAAAAAAGACCCTGGCTGACTCTTGGTGGAACCCCATTAATTGGGGTAACAATAGTTCGAAACCTCTATGAGCACTGAACATAAAATCCCCCATTCAGATTACTCCAACCTCACCATGGACTTTGAGGCTACTATTGGAAGCACCCCCTGGACCTCAATGAAATTCTTCAACGCACCTGCACAGAGACCCCTCTTTTATAGGCTTAGCGGGGTCCCAAGGTGTAATAAATTTATCAGGTGGTGATTGGCTCAAATTTATAAAAATGTTACATCATGGGTATGTTTGAGCCGATCAGAACTCTTCTTCCTTTGTCCCGCTGCCCTGATGTAAGTTCGTGTGTTATGATATATTATTCCCACATATTTCCTAATTTGGACTCATACAGGCTATTCCAGACATATTTCCAAATTTCCCCTCAACCTTCAAAATTACTCTAAATACTAGATAGTTGGAGGTCTAGGATCATCATTTTCCCTTTTATTGCGCACTTAGTAAAAACCTTAAATATCAAATTTTTACTAGCGCTTTTATGTAAATCTTTAGTTTATTAATTATATTTGTGGATACCAGCTAGTGGAAGCACCAGTGAGCATAACTAGGCTGGTTTCCCACAAGCTGTTTGGGATTTATGCCCCTCAAATGAGGGTATCAATCCTTCCCCTGGATAAGGTTTTAACCTAGCCCATGGGAAATACTGACAGAGCCCCCTCTAAGTCTTGGTATAGGGGAGCAAGTTGTGGCCTGAGGGTCAGAGGACTCAAGTTTGGGGGCGTACGGAGCCTCAAGTGAAATGCAGACCAGGATGGTGATAGTGCCTGGTGTGGTTAGGGTTTGAAGTTGGACAAAAACATCAGCTAAGGCCCTCATTTTTGACTCAGAGGTCTCATGTGTAAATAAGGTTTGAAGCCAGACAAAAATATCAGCTAAGGCCCTTGTATTAAGATCAGATTGTTTTTGGAAAAGGTGGTATTCTGTTCCTTGATCTGCAAGCTGCCGTTGGCTGGGCAATCTAATATTTCAAGGTGGCTGGCTTCAAGCTGCCATTTGCTTTGAAGGTATTTTATCTTGAGGTCTGATAAATCCAGCCTAAGCTGCAAGTTTTCAAGCATGAGCGTTTTGATCTGGTCAGTCTATCCCAGATTTCCAACTGCAGGCCAACCAGCAGCCTTCATTCTTGAATAACTTCCAACTGGGAGGCCTTAAACTTTGCCTTTATCTGTGCTATCCATTTGCATGTCTCCTGCGCCATCTTGGCCATGTGGGTCTCAGCCTCTTCAAGCTTTTGGTTCAATTCATTTGCCATCCAAACCTGGCATCTTGCGATCACCTTATCCACCAGCAGAGCCAGGTAAGGCTTGGAGGGAAAGTCGTCAACAGTGGGTAATATGGTCAAGCAACCCCATGAGCTTAGAAGGTGACCAGGTGACAGTAGGGTATGGCCCCCCAAAGGTTCTGTTAGGGAGCCCTCTTTGAGTTATGCTGAGCCACCATCTTGGGATTGGGGTGAGCAAATCTCACTCGTAATCAAAAGTGAACCATGCAACAAGGTTTGAGAGGGAAATGCAAAGTGGGCCAAAAGGTCATCATTGTAATGGTCAGGTCGAACTGATTGTTACATTTTGAGTCAAAACACCATTATGAGGTTTTGAGGTTCATGCGGGCTCAGCGCTGGGCTGTGCCCCTCCTGAGTTATTCTTTATGCTCCCTGGGGTACAAAGAAATGTGCGGAGGGGCTCCCCTGAAGAGTGACCTTAAAAGGTCAGGCCCACACAATTCTGAACTCAGTTCAGGATTCTTTCTCATCTCCCACCCTCGCGTGGGTCTCTCTAGTGGCCTCAGGGCTGCTCTTGCCTTCTCTTACCTGGTATCCCATGGCGAACCTAGTTTTTGTAACCATAACAAAAAATTGAGATTTGGCAGCAAACTGATCTTCCAAATACTCTGGGTTTTTTTTCTCATGTCATTCGCAGTACCCTATGTAATTGGGATAAATTCGTCAGCATGTTTATTTTGTTAATAGATAAACAAGGTTAATTTTGGGGTCAAAATCCTCACTTACCTATGTTATCTTTCCTCATTTCTGAATCGCCCTACATCTGAGGTTAAATTAGTGAGTATGAGAAGTCAAAACTCTTACTTTAAGGGATATTGTATCATGAAATCTGTCAGCACAAATTTTGAATCTTCCAATCCAAAGGCAAGATGGTGGTCGAAAACTGGGATGTTTTCATCTGTTACATTATTCTGAACTCAGTGTGCTTTTAGCATGCCACCAGGTCCCCAGTTCAGTCTGACATAATTGGTCGCTTCAGGTCCTGGTTGTCAGGTAATCAGCACCGGGGGGAGCCAGTGACTGATGGACAACCCTGGATCTGAAGTGACTGTCAGTCCAAAATCCAGGTGGGGCTTCCCCCTCACCAGGGATCTGGTTGGCACCGAGGAACCTGGCCCATAAGGGCCCCTCACCCCATGGTCAGCCCACTATGGGGGGATAACTGCCCAGCCACGCGTTGGGCGGGTTTCCCCTCTCTGGGTGGAATGGGCTTTTGCAGTGCAGCTCCAGCTCCATACTTACTGAGGAAGACCTCATGGTGGTTGCCTCCAGCTATGAGCCACCCTCTTGTGGGGGGCTCCCTCTTAGTGGGGAGTGATGTAATGTTTGGGTCAAACCGATTCTTACATTTTGACTCAAAATTTGGAAATCCAAATTTTGAATCAAAACGCCATTATGAGGTTTTGAGGTTCATGCGGGCTCAGCGCTGGGCTGTGCCCCTCCTGAGCTATTCTTTATGCTCCCTGGGGCACAAAGAAAAGTGTGGAGGGGCTCCCCAGAAGAGCGACCTTAAAAGGTTAGGCCCACGTGATTCTGAACTCAGTTCAGAATTCTTTCTCATTTCCCACCCTCATGTGGGTCTCTTTAGTGGCCTCGGGGCCGCTCTTGCCTTGTCTTACCTGGTATCCCATGGCAAACCTAGTTTTTGTAACCATAACAAAAAATTGAGATTTGGCAGCAAACTGATCTTCCAAATACTCTGGGCTTTTTTTCTCATGTCGTTTGCAGTGCCCTATGTCATTGGGATAAATTTGTCAGCATGTTTATTTCATTAATAAATAAAACAAGGTTAATTTTGGGGTCATAACCCTCATTTACTATGTCATCTTTTCTCATTTCTGAATTGCCCTCCATCTGAGGTTAAATTAGTGAGTATGAGAAGTCAAGACTCTTACCTTGAGGGAAATTATATTGTGAAATCTGTTGGCGCAAATTTTGAATCTGCCAATCTAAAGGCAAGAGGCTGTCAAAAACTGGAATGTTTTAATCTGTTACAAGCATTAGTAGTGGCAGTAGTGTTGGCCAGTTCCCTGAGCTTCACTTTTTCTTGAATCTCATTTTTGTTTAGATTGGTGCTATCCCAATCAAAAAGCTGAACCAGATAATCTAGAATTTTTATCTTAGTTATATTTGGCCCAATCTTGGGAGGGGCGCTGTCAAAGTCAGAAAGCGGTAGGATTGCCAGAAAGGAGTCATCAAGCTTATCCCATGTGGTGTGCAGTAAGTCCCAGGTTTTTTGCCTAGCATTTGTAAAGCATTGTCACACTGATTTCTTTCAGGGCTTCCCAAAAATTCCTGCAGTAGCTGCCCTCATCAAGATTGAAAATTGGTTCTCAACTTGTCTTAATTTTGTCAATTTGGAGTTGTCAATTCTCGCTGGCTGCATTTAATTTGTCATATGACACTTTTGGGATTAATTTGGCTATGCGCTTTGTTTCCACTTTCTGCTCAGAAGCAGAGTGGAAATTAACATTGAGCGGAGAATTTTGTTTTCATTATCTAAATAAATATTAGGGTTAGTATTAAAATAAATTATTTTTGTTGAAATTTGAGCACTAAGATTGTTTTAATTTTCTTTTTTCAACTGGAGGATTTTTTGTAGCTTGGCCAATTTTTTCAATTTTGTTCAAAGCTGAGAGGTTTTTGAACATAACCCTTTCATCAAAGTAGAGAGGTCCTAGCATCCAATAGTCATCCCGCTTGGTGATGTCCTCAAAGGCTTCTTTTCTCTGATCAACCCACATCTTCTTGAAACATTATACTTGGTCCTGTAATAAATTATTACTTTCATTAATCTTTTTTCTTTATAATGCTGGCATTTTGGCTCAAGTTCATCTTTTTTTATTTGTTCAGGCGTATTTAGCAGGTCCAGTAAAAATTTCGGGTGACTGGGGGCTCAGAAATGCATAAAGTTTTGGGGGCACACTTGAAGGATACCTTTAAAATTTGGTCCTGACTGTTGTTGGGTCTTGGCCATTCCATTGGAGGTAAGTGAGAAGATCAGCATCTGGCGTGCTCACAGCAAGTTCATTATCACCCAAGGTTGAGGGTAACACCTCAGGGCGCGTCTTGGAAACGCCCTTGTAGTGAGCACCAGTTGTCAGGTTTCCTTCATATGCACTTGCTGGTGTTAACGCTGGGGAACCCAACAAGTAGGCTGACTGTAAGGGGCTAGCATCAGCCAAGAGGACAGGGGCAGCTCTGTATGTGACAATGGATGAGACTCCAATGTAAATAGTTTAAACATAATGAAAATAAGATAAAATAAATCCTATGAACGAAAGTGCTTTATTATACTAATATTCAGGGATATTTATAGAGTATGTGGGGACATGATGCCTCAAGGATCGTCATGGCCCCATCCAAGCAGGATCTCTCTAGGTCTTCTGGATTGCCCATTCTTCTGATCCTTACTCAGATCTTGCCGCTCTTGTGACCAGGTCAAGTGATATCTCAGGTCACATGTCACAAGGATTGGGGATTTAAACTTTCCTCAGGTTCGGAGTAATTTGTAAAAGCCCCAAATTAGGTATATTTTCTAATACTATAGATTTGACCCCTTTTCCCAAATCTATTGAGCTGTTTAGGATTTATGCCCCTCAAATGGGGGTATCAATCCTTCCCCTGAACTAGGCTTTCACCTAACCCAGGTAAAATCCCAACAGAGCCCCCTCCAAGCCTTGGTCTAGGGGAGCAAGTTGTGGCCTGAGGGTCAGAGGACTCAAGTTTGGGGGCGTATGGAGCCTCAGGCGAAATGCAGATCAGGTCAGTGATAGTGCCTGGTGTGGTTAGTTTAACCTATGGGGTTCCAAGGCCCATCCCACCACCAGCCCTAAACCTACACCCCTATATGTGGCCGCACCAACTATAAATGGTCCTGTCCAGTTGGATGGCCTTGCTGGTCACACTGTGATAAGGTGCGGTGCACCAGCCTCTGTTGCCTCGGGCCTCTGGGCCAAGATGCATCCCTACAGCCTCTGTCACCTCAGGGTCACTGGACTGAGGTGTGGACAGCCAGCCTTTGTCACCTTGAGCCACTATGGCTTCATCCCCTCTCCCCAGGGCAAGACCACTCCAAAAGGATCCTGGCGCATCCACCCCCTTCCTCTCCTCCTTATCACATTGCCATCTGCGCCCCCAACCCTGCTTTAGAATAATATAATTAAATAAAACAATTCTAGTGAATGTAGCCTTTATTGGAATTAGACTTGGAGTCAGAATAGAATTCCAAAGTGAGGTCCATCTGAGCTAACCTCGCTTTGAAATACTTCCTGAAAAGGCTAAATGAATTGTGGGTAATGAGGGGAACAAAAGCCTCCAGAATTGATGGCATCCAGGCAACTTGGTGGCGAAACGGGAAACTCATAATGAACAACCAATTAAATAATCTATTTATTTAAATTATTCTTTTATTGACCCAAATAGCAAAATCCTACTCAGAATAACGGAATTGCAACCATCACATACACAAGTCTCATAATTCCCAACCTTATGAGACTCATGAAAAATCGTTGATTGTGACACAACCCCTTGTAAAATGGAAATCCTGTGGATTTGAAACTGAACTGGCAAGGCAGGCGTGCAGCAACCAACAACTTTTTCGACAGGGAACCTTTTTTAATGAGCAGCTTAGGGAAATCAACTGGAAATCCAGAGCCCCCAGATCAAATCAATGGGTTCTCTGGAGGTCTCCTGGTGGGCACAAGAGCCATCAACCGCCAGCAGTCCAACCCACCCCCCAAGCTCCCCATCCCCTTAGTTGGAAGGCCCTACAAACCAACAAAAGGATTGATGGCCCACAGCAATTCTTGGGACATTGAACGTGGCCATCTTGCAGGCTGGCTGGAACCACAGCCTGCCAAGGTAAGTTTGACTTTGGATTAATGTAACAGATGGGGCTCCCAAGTCCCAGCCCGCCACCAGCCCTAAACCTACACCCCCATATTTGGCCATACCAACTCTGAATGGTACTGTCCAGTTGGATGGCCTTGCCAGGCACACCGGGCTAAGGTGAGGTGCTCCAGCCTCTGTCGCCTTGGGCCTCTGGGCCAAGGTGCATCCCTACAGCCCCTGTCGCCTCAGGGTCACCGGGCCAAGGTGTGGCCAACCAGCCTCTGTCACCTTGGCCACTCTAGCTCCATCCCCTCTCACCAGGGCAAGACCACTCCAAAAAGATCCTGGCACGTCCACCCCCTTCCTCTCCTCCTTATTGCACCGCCATCCATGCCCCCAACCCTGCTTTAAATAAATATTTATTTAACCGAGGTAAGCCAACCAGGGGATGGACATTACTAAATATATGTAAAACTAAGGAAATAACTGACAAATATAAAATTGGGAACCCCAGGGTACTCAAGTTACCCCTGTTGCCAGCGGGACTGCCAGGTATGGGGGGTTGGTGCGCTACTCCGAGGTGGTTTTCCCTGCTATGGAGCAGGTGTGAAGGAAAGGGTTTGTGTGGAGGAACCAGAGTGGGATCCATGATTCTATATGAGCTTTTTGCCTTGGTCTCATATATCCATAGAGCCAGGTTTGGAAGTGCTCCAGTAAGTGGACATAGAATCTGTTAATAACCCCATGAATGGTTGGGACCGTGCCTTTGAACGCATCTAATGCAATTGTGTGGATTGTCCACATTGCAATGGGTATAATTAGGGAGCGGAGGGTAGATGGGATTGGTGACTCAATCTGGAGCGCGAAGATGCTCTTTGATATCGAGAATTCCTGTTCATTTTGGATCTTAAGCAGGCGTGCTACTTCCTGCCATATAGCTTTGGTTAGGGGCATGTTTCTAGGCGGTGATGTAGGGAGCCCTCCCTCCAGTTACTGCACATGTTTTGTGGAGGGAGTTGGAACAGTCCACCATCCTATAGGTCCTTCTCATACAGCGCCAGGCGTTTGCTCTTATCCTCGGCTGTAGGAGTGGGTGGTGAGTCATTTTCCACACTGCCTTCTGTGTGGTTAAATCATAGGGAATGTCCAACATATCTAGGTATTCTATCCTAGCTATGTTTGGGGTTGTTGCGAGCATATCCCTCTGGGGGTGGTTTTCTGGGTTTTTTAATTTGAATTGGGGGCTGGGTTGTCCCCTTCCCTGTATAGTACCCGTGTTCTCTATGGTCCATCCCATACGGCGGATAGTTCAGAGGATATGTTTGAAATGAGGGGAGGTTCCATGAAGACCCGTTGCAGTAGGGTGTTTGGCAAGGTATGAAAGTAGTCTGGGTGAACTATGTGGGTTGGTTAATTTGAGCGCCTGTGCAAAGTTAGTCCTTGCTGCTCTAGACCAATGTTGTTGCAGGAGGTCTGGAGCAAGGACTTCCTTTATCCAGGTACCTAGGATGTGATTGGTGTGGCTCTCAAAATCTATTAGTCCCATGCCTCCGCTTGAGCGTGGGCCAAATATTGTTTCCATCCATATAGGAGGGTGAGAGCTGGGCCACAGCCAGCCCTATATAAACGCGCAGATTGAAGTTATAAAGGTAGGTGAGAAGGCGATTGCGTGGGCCAGATACCATAGTATTGGGATGATGAGCGAGTTAGCAACTGTAACTCGCCCTTTTAATCCTGGGGTTCTTCCCGTGAGGGAGGCGACGCACTTGGATACCCATTGTAACAGGTTACTTTCCATTGTCTCATTAGCATATCCCCCTGATTCTAGCCAAATTCTAAGGTGTCGGACAGGAGTGGTGGTGGGAGGTGTTGCAGAGGGTAATATAATTGGGTTTTTCTTCTTGTGTTGGTATGAGGTTTTGATGTTGTGGCCCAGTTGTTTGTGTATTTGCCTAAGAGGATGATTTATGTCTTTCTTTTGTTGAGCAATGCATTTCTCACCATGGAGTATTCCTCTAGAATGTGTACCAGCTGTCGGGCATCTTCATTGTTTGCTATAACTGCTACGCAGCCATCTTCAAAGGCAGTATCTTGACTGTTGGTTGTCCTTGTGCGGTTATCCCCATGAGACGTGAGTCAGTTACTCGGAGGAGTGGTTTAAAGCTGAAATTGTATAGCAGTGGGTTTGAGGGGATCCCTTTGTTTGAGCCCTCTATATATGGTTTAATCTTGTTTTTTAGGAATCCAGGGCCGCATACAGTCATGGTTGCAGATTCTGTTAGGAGCATCGCCCATTTTACGAAGTTTGGTGGGAGTTTGAAGACATGTAGACATTCTTTTAGGTATGGCCAGCTAATAAGGTCATACGCCTTTTCCTGATCCAAGAAGACCAGGGCACCAGTTGCTTTGGATTGGCAAATGTTTGCAACAGGGTGTATGTTGTTCCAGATTGAACGCCCTGGTATAAACCCAAACTGGTTGGGTGATAGGACTTCAGATGCAATTGCGCCTAATCTAGCTGCTAATATTTTGTTAGAATTTGTGTCAGTGTTGGAGAGTGCAATTGGGCGCCAGTTGGCCAGGTCCAACTTGTCACCCTTTTTATACAAGGTTATAACATAGGATACATGGCCTCCTGGTAATAGGCGTGTTTTTGCAACAAGCACTAGTTCATAGAAGCCAATAGGAGGGGGCGATTTGTTGAAATTTTTTTTGTAAAATTTGTAGGGTATCCCATCAGGCCCTGGGCATTTCCTACGTGGTGCACCGCGAATTGTTTCAAAAAGCTCCTCCCGTGTAATAAGGGATAGTATATTGTAATTTGGTGGTGTACTTTGTATCTTGGCAGTTTGAATAAATTCTTTAATTTTTTGTAAATCTGTTGGCGTTTTGCAATATAATTCAGTGTAATAACAGTGTACTTCCGCCTTGACCTCCTCAGGGTCAGTTGCCACGGTGCCATTGGTCTTGCAGACCTGTGTGCACACAGGCTGGTTTCTGCAGGAGTGGAATTGGTGGATAAGTATGCCAAACAGGTTTCTCCTTCCTTTATGAACTTACCTTTGTTTATTACTTTGATTCTGTGTTGGTGTTCGAAGATGAGATTGTTAAGTCAGGCAGATATTTCTGCCCATTTACATCCCAAGTTGGGGCTATAGCCAGATCTCGGAGTATTTATTTCCAGGTGGTTTAGTTCCACCAAGGTACGCTTGATTGTGGCCGTGTCTGCGGTGTACTTACATGATGCAATATGTCAGGTTTTGTTGATTAAATCCTTTTTGAAATTTTCCCATGTTTTGATGGGATCTGAAGTAAATGTGGCTGTGATTTCTGGGTTTGTAGCCTCATTTTTGACCCAGTCATATATCTCAGGCAATTTTATATTTTCTGGAAGCTTTCTCCAAGGCGACACCTGTGTGTGGGATTGGGTTGGTAGTAACTGCACTGTAACCAATCGGTGGTCAGAAAAATTATTTTTTTTTGTTGTAAATTTGGAGATTCTTGAGCGGTGGGATTGTGGGATGAGGATGTGGTCAATGTGACTCATTGATATGAGCACTCCCTCGCATATGTTGGGCCATGTCATGTGGGGAGGGAGTGGTGAACTGGGGGAGAGCATCCTGTAGGCCAAGAGATGCCTTCTTTGTGTGGAATTCAATGTGTCCAGGTGGGTTTCCCCTGGGATTAGGCCATCGATCCATATTGGGTTTATCCCAACAGTTGAAATCGCCTAACATAATGGTATCTGGTGGGAGGGTGAGAGTAGGAACGTTTTCAAAAAATTGTTTTCTTTTGGTTGCAGTGCACGGTGCATAGACACATGCTATCAAAATTATTTCATCTTGGCATGTGATTGTTGTTACCAGGACTCGACCATGCAAGTGTGATAATGAATTTGTAATTTTAAATTTTTTGTTGTTTTTGATGATCACCCCACAGTGAGACGTCCATACTGATTGTGATGGTGCGACTCTGGTTGACCAGGATCCTTCTTCCCCTTGTATACAATGGGTTTCTTGGATGGCCAAGATGTCTACAAGAGGTTTTCGCAGGAATTCCAGCTTTTTGGCTTGGGACATATGAGCCCTGGCTCCCACGATGTTTAGCATCCCTATTGACACTGAGGTGCCCGTGGCGCCTCAGGAACGGTTGGGAGGACCCTCTGGCCCTATCCCACCGCGGCTCATTTTGGCCATGCTCCACGTCTGTACTCCAACTCTTTCACTGCCATCATTGGTTCCCTTGATTTGACCCAATGATTCATGGGAATTGCAGTTTTTTGCATTTGCATCAACCTTTCCTGCACAGGTCTCATTTTGATTTGATGCAGATTGTTGATTGGATTCTATATTTTTGAGTTTCAACTTTGGTGAATTGTGCACCGCATCTTTGCCCAATTGCAGTTGCATTGTTCCTCAGTATGTGCATGACTGATGTCGCTTTGTGATTTGGTCAGGTTATTGTGAAAATTTTTGACCTGGGCATATTGTTCTGATTGGTTGGCTCAGTGAATATCCAAAATATCCTCCCAAATTTGTCTGGGGTTGATGGCGGACTCTGCGTGTGCCGCCACTTTGGCTGCTGCTCACTTGCAGGCTTTTGTGTCACTTTACATTCTTTGCATGTAACTGGGTCCACGATGGAGTATAGTCCATCTTCACCCCAATGGAATGGGTGGTGACTGTCAGTCATTTTGGTGAAGTTTCCATTATCTTCATCCATTGCTTCCTCACAATAATCATTTTCCATTAAGCCCTCTTTCACAGGGCATGCATGTTCCTTGTGGCCCAGTGAGCCACAGTGGTTGCAAATGGGCAGTGCACGTTCCGGTGTAACTTGGAATGCTGCTGACTGGCCCCCATCTTCAAAATGAAATTCTGCTGTGTGGGGAATTCTGGATAAGCACTCTTCCACTTCTGGGAAGGGGTTGATTATGGCGATAGCTTTGCCCATGCACAGGTTGGGCATCAGGCTAAATTGCTGTAATTTGAGTTGCTGAATTTCTCTGTAGGCCATGAGACCTTTGCGGAGCTCCTCCTCGATTACCTTACAAGGAAGGTTGGTGGGGAGCGAGTCAAAAGAGATGAACAAAGTTTTTGCTTTGTTCCATCTGGTGCACATGGTGCGCACAATTCTTTTGCCCTTGGGGAGGGCAATTTCCACACAGACTTTTGCTGTGGCATCAGCTTTATCAGCTGTTTTGAAACCAATATCAATCCAGCCGTGGCCCATGTTGTTGGTGGCTATGTACACCGCATGAGGGAAATTTGAGGGCTGTGCCTCACATGTTTTCTCCCACAGGGTTGGTGACTCATCCCCAAGGAAGAGTCTGATCCCATGCTCCACCCTTGATAAGGGTTGGTTGAACTGAATGTACATATATTGCGCGTGCTTTACATTAAATATCATAAACCCAAATGGTGTCTGAGTTTGCAATTTCTTTGCGGATTGGGTTCCTGGTCCCCCTCCAGGGCGTTTCTTGCCCTTAGTTGCACCATTAAGTGCACCGCTCGCTGCGACGCTGGCCCATGTTGTATCTTTTTTATTGATAAAGCCGCCCATCTCTCCTGTGTATGATTATCCAAATTTGCTGTTTGAATCAAATCGTAGTAACTAAAGTAATTGTTATGAGAGAAAGAAAACTTCCTGCTTTATATAAAGATAATTAAATAATTCAAGTCTAGTGAATGTAGCCTTTATTGGAAGTAGACTCAGAGTCAGAATAGCATTCCAAAGTGAGGTTCATTGGAGCTAACATCACTTTAAATACTTCCTGAAAAGGCTAAATGAATTGTGGGTAATGAGGGGAACAAAAGGCTCCAGAATTGATGGCATCCAGGCAACTTGGCGGCAAAATGGGGGAACCTCAGAATGAACAACCAATTAAATAAATGATTTATATAAATTATTCCATTATCGACCTGAATAGCAAAATCCTACTTAGAATAACGGAATTGCAACCATCACATACACAAGTCTCATAATTCCCAACCTTATGAGATTCATATACAATCATCAATTGTTACAGTTAGGGTTTGAAGCTGTACAAAAAAATTCTCTAAGGCCCTCATCGTTGACTTGGAGGTCTCATGTGTAAATTGGGTTTTTAGCTAGACAAAAACATCAGCTAAGGCCTATATAGTAAATTCAATTTGTTCTTTAAAAAGGTGGTATTCTGTTCCTTGATCCGCAGCCGCTGTTGGCTGGGCAATCTAATATTTCAAGGTGGCTGGCTTCAAGCTGCCATTTGGTTTGAAGGTAATTTATCTTGAGGTCTGATAACTCCAGACTAAGCTGTAAGTTCTCAATCATGAGCATTTTGATCTGGTCATTCTTGTCCCAAATTTCTGACTGCAGGCTGACCAGCAGCCTTAATTCTTGAATAACTTCCAACTGGGAGGCCTTCAACTCTGCCTCCATCTGTGCTATCCGTTTGCACATCTCCTGCACCATCTTGGCCATGTAAGTCTCTGCCTTTTCAAGATTTCAGTTTAATTCACTTGCCATCCAAACCTGGCATCTTACAATTACTTTATCCGCCAGCAGATCCAGGTAAGGCCCAGAGGAAAAGTCATCAACAGTGGGTAGTGTGGCAAGTGGCCCCACGAGCTTAGAAGGTGACCAGGCAATGGTAGGGTGTGGCCACCTGCTGGTTCCAATAGGGAGGATCTTTAAGCGATGCTGAGCCACCATCTTGGGATTGAGGCAAGCAAATCTCACCCATGATTAAAAGTGAACCATGTGACAAGGTTTGAGAAGGAAATATGAAGTGGGCCGAAAGGTCAGTATTTGTAGTGGTGGTAGTGTCAGCTAGTTCCTCGAGCTTTGCTTTTTCTTAACTCTCGTTTTCATTGGGATTGGCGCTATCCCAATCTAAGAGCTTAACCAGATAATCTAGATTATTTATTTTAAGTATTTGGCCCAATCTTGGGTGGGGCGCTGTCAAAGTCAGAAAGCAGTAGGATTGCCAGAAAGGAGTCATCAGGCTTATCCCAGTGGTGTGAAGGTAAGTCCCAGCTTTTTTGCCTAGCATTTGTAAAGCATTGTCACACTGACTTCTTTCAGGGCTTCCCAAAAATTCCTGCAGCTTGCTGCCCTTGTCAAGATTGGAACTTTATTCTAGACTTGTCCCAATTTTATCAATTTGGAGTTAACGATGCTCGCTGGCTGTATTTGATTTGTCATATGGCACTTTTGGGATTAATTTGGCTATGCGCTTTGTTTCCACTTTCTGCTCAGAAGCAGAGTGGAGATTAACATTGAGCGGAGGATTTTGTTTTTCATTATCTAAATAAATATAGGGTTAGTATTAAAATTAATTATTTTTGTTGAAATTTGAGCACTCAGATTGTTTTGATTTTCTTTTTTCAACAGGAGGACATTTTGTAGCTTGGCCAATTTCTTTTTGATATTGTTCAAAGCTAAAAGGTTTTTGAGCATAACAATTTTATCACAGTAGATTGGTTCTAGCATCCAATAGTCATCCCTCTGGGTGATGTCCTCAAAGGCTTCTTCTCTCTGAGCATCTCACATCCTCTTGAAACGTGATGCTTGGTCCCTGTAATAAAGTATTGTCTTAATCAATCTTTTTCTTTATGATGGTGGAATATTGGCTCAAGTTCATCTTTTTTAATTTCTTCAAGCGTATTTAGCAGATCCAGCAAAGGTTTCGCTGACTGGTAGCTCAGAAATTCACGAAGTCTTTGGGGGCACACTTGAAGTATACCTTTAAAATTTGTTCCTGACTGTTGTTGGGTATAAGCCGTTCCATTGGAGGTAAGTGAGAAGATCAGCATCTGGCGTGCTCACAGCAAGTTCATTATCACCCAAGGTTGAGGGTAACACCTCAGGGCGCGCCTTGGAAATGCCCCCATAGGAGCACCAGTTGTCAGGTTTCCCCCAAATGCACTCGCCGGTGCTAACGCTGGGGAACCAAACAAGTAGGCTGACTGCAATGGGCTAGCATCAGCTGAGAGGACAGGGGCAGCTCTGGATGTGACAATGGATGAGACTCAATCATTTGAATAAATTAAACTTATAAAAATAAGATAAAGTAAATCATATGAATGAAAGTGATTTATTAGACTAATACTAAGGGATATTTATAGAGTATGTGGGGACATGATGCCTCAAGGATCGTCATGGCCCCATCCAAGTGAGATATCTCTAGGTCATCTGGATTGCCCATTCTTCTGATAATTACTCAGATCTCGCTGTCCTCATGACCAGGTCAAGTGATATCCCAGGTCACATGTCTTAAGGAATGGGATGTAACGTTTCCTCAAATTTGGGGGAATTTATACAAAGCCCCAGATTCATTATATTTGCTAATACTATAAATTTGACCCCTTTTTCAAATCTATTGAGTTGTTTTGATTTTATGCCCTCAAATGGGGGTATCGATCGTTCCCCTGGACAAGGCTTTTACCTAACCCAGGGAAAATCTAGCAACCCACAACATTTTTTATAAGCATAAAACATCCAGGCAGATGCCCAGGGAAAAAGATGACCCAGCCACACAACTTATGGAGGAGGGGAGTCAGGGCTGGGTTCTATATAACAAGAAGAGTTGGTGAGAAGCTTGGAAGCCACAGCAACTGGACCTTAAATGGTCCATAACTACCAGGTACTTGCCAAAATAATGGAAGTCACACATTGAGCAGAAAAAGGAGAAATACTAATTGGCACACCATAGACCGGAGTGATGACACCATTGACAAGAGCGTCCCAACAACGGTGCACAGCCAAAGCACATGATTACCACTAATCAAACCTTCCACATGGAATAAGTCTTGGCAAGACCAAAAATTAGGTTGCTCATCTAATGTTAGTAGTATGTCTGTAACGCTCAGGTTCCACTAAAGGTGGTGGGCGTGAGACCACCCCACTGCTGAGGAACACTCTGCTAAGGAAAGGGTAAGCAAAGAACCACCCAGAAGGATAGTGAACAGAGAGCCCCACTCAAGGAGGGCGCACATTGGCTAATCTGGACCTGATGAAGGTCAGCAAACAAAACTAAACAAGTGCACATAAAATACATAAAATGAACGGGGTTCCACTAAACCAGACAACAAACTAGGAAGTTGGTCTTGCAGAAAAATAATTAAACACTGGGGGAGAGCTGTCAATTGGTGGAAGCGGTGCTAAGCCTAGGCGAACCAATAGGCACACGCTGCCACTGGCCAGGGTCCTGTAACTTTTGATTGTCCAAACTTGATTTATATATTGTAATTTGACTCTTCCTAATTTAGCAATTTTATAAACAGAACATTTTTGAATCCCTGTTTCTCATATAACTGTAACAAAAATCTGATTTGAGGATGAAGCTGGTGCATTTTAATGCTCTGGCTGTAACGCCAGGCCAAGCATCACGCACCACCTGAGGACCAACCTGGACATTTCTCTCTTGTACCCAGAGTTAGTCTGGGGTATGTTTTAAGTCAGGAAGGCCTTGAAACTTGACCTTTTTGGTCTCCTGACGACCAGACTTGTCCTTACAATTTGTGACCTCAATCATGTCATTAAGCCATAACAGATGAGCCACCACACATAATCAAATTGCTAGATGGACTTAGGTGTGATACCTTCTTGCACAATGAGGAACTATATAAGAGAATTGGAGAATTGACGCTGAGTTTCTGGAAACCTTCTGCTAGGTCAGCAATTATTATGGATGCCCATAAGGCGGTAGGTCAAAGAGGGTTGCAGAAAAAGTTGGTTTTTTGCAATCATGCTACTATTGGGAGAGCATCATGATGTGCTTGAGATTATTGCTTGTTGTCACCAGTGTCAAGTAAAGAAACCTTTATATAAGAAAACTACCTACCAGCTGTTAAGCCCCAGTTTGCGTGGCACACTGTTTTCCTTGACGTAATGGGGACTCTGCCAACTGTGTGAACTTCTCTAAGTATATACTAGTAGTGATCAATCACTTGACAAGGTGGGTGGAAGCAAGAGCAATCAGCGATATAAGGGCTGTCACCGCCGCCAAGTTCATTATGAGGTGAGTCATACAGAAACATGACTGTCTGCAATTTTTTCTCACAGACAATGGAACAACTTTCACGTTGCATATCCTTCCCAAACTGAACAAACTAATGGCAATCTTCGGGGTCATAACTACACCATACTATCCTGAATCTAATGGGATGGTTGAACGGGTTAACAGAACATTGGTGAACATTCTCTGAAAGCTTGTAAAGAATCTCCCCTCTGAGTGGAGTACCCTCCTATCCACCACCGTTTTTGCCTATAATATCAGCTACATCTTGTTGATGATAAAGAGTCCTTTCAAATTACTTAATGGTAGCCATCCGGCTTTGCTAGCATTGCTTTGCCCTGTGTGGAAGATACTGGCAGAGTAGAACCACAGTGTTATCTGACCAACTTAACGGATATGTTGATAAAACTTCAAACTGAAGCTTATTATAAAGTTTAGCTAAGAAGATTCGCAATCAGACAGCTGATAAAAGTAGACATAGAAGAGTCCCACAATTCGTTGTATGAGAATATGTTATATTACATGACCAACATAGAAAATGGAAGGAAGAAAAAGCTTGCTAAGATATAGCCAGACCAACTGAGACAGTCAAGACTAATATTGATGCCTACACCATTAAGGAACCAGCAGGTGTCAGATTATCAACTGAGTACACTCTAAGTTCCTACAGTTTTATAAAAAATAAGGGACTTATCATCCATTCAGGGGGAGTAATGTCAAGAAATTGGTATGACTGGATGATAAGCCATAAGTCACCAGATCATATTTCAAGTGTCAATGTGAGCCTCAAGATTCAGGTAGTAATTTATATCAACTTTTAAGTGAGTCAATAGAGATGGTAATATTTTGGTGAATAGGAGGAATTCCGCCAAAGCCTCAATGATGAGGCAAAACCTCTAAAGTTATAGTGAATGGGGGTAACTAAGTGGAAGGGTCAAAACTGACCAGAAAAAACGAAGATATGAGCGGTGTGTGAAGTGTAGGAAGAGGGTCTGTTGATTAGAAGATAGAGAGTGGATACTAGGAAAAAGGAGTCAGCAGTAGAAGGCTGCTTATTATATATATTAAAGTGCTGTCACCAAAGCAATTGCTTTGTGTTCTTTACTACAATTAACCAGCTTATTTTGGAAACCACCGATCTCCATATTTTCCATCCATTGCTCAGCGGGATTGACCTTACTTAACACTTACGTGGTTATTAACTATATAGCTGTTTATATAACAGTGGTGCTCACTACAGTGTCCCATTGATCAGCACGCTAAAACTTCCTATATTCGCCAAGAAATGGCGCAACAGGCTCAACTTGATGGGATACTACCCCATATTGTTGAGTTATCCCAATATGCGGAACTAAAGTTTGTCCTGAATACACTACTTCAGACGCAAAAGATTTTTTTCAGGAAAATAAGAGTATAACAGAACAGCTTGACAGGGCATTCACCAACTGCACCTGAGTGGTTGCAAAGCAAGCCAACTTACTAACCGCTTTGATGTCACTTCAGAGCGGCTATACTGTTCATAGCAAGAATTAAATAATGTTGTTAGAGAGGGAGAAATCTTCACCGACAAGCTGCCCCTATATAACCGTTATGGAAACATACACAATTTTGTAAGAAGTTCAAATTTGCAGTAGAGGGGCTTCAGATTGGCGTAAGGCTAAACGGTTGTTGTCTTCTCTAATGTAGAGAGTGCGGACCAAGTTATATGTTACCTTAAGAATAACACTGTAACATATGAGGAGGTGAAGGAAATCATGCTCCATCTTTTTTGGGGGTGTGGCAAAGATGGCTCAGCGCAAGGTTAACTTTTTAACAATAAAATTTCAATGGAACGAGTCTTTGTTGGAGTTTGTGGAGCAATTCACAACTGAGGCCCGCTGTAATTCCAGGGGAGCGTCCCCTCTGCTTAAACTAATCTGTGTTTCCATTCCTCAATTAAAAGTGTCCAAAAAGGGCGGCGTTCCTTTTCATCACACAGGGTGATTTCGCCCATGTGGTAGACGAGCTCTGGTTAACAGCTCTCCCTCTGAAAATTCCTCCCCCTTTCCCCACGCTTGCCTAAGCTGAATTAGTAAGGCAAATCGAGGAAATTTGTGTGGAAATCATTAGGAACCCCCACCCTCATGAGCATGAAAGATTTATGAAGTCAATGGCGCTGAGCCCTCAAAAATAAAATCAAAATGCCTTACAACCATGTTAATTAAACCTGATGGCCTACACAATTGGTAGATGAAGAATTAAGAGCTAAATCCTCAGGAACACTTAACAATGGCATTTGGTCATTGAAAATGTTTTTGGTTCAAAACTTGCTCCAAAATCTACGGGGACAAAGCCCAACAGGCGCGTACCTTATAGTTGGAATGTGTCAAGCAACAAATTCTTGGTCAAAATCGCTGATGGCATCAAGCCATTGGGCAATGAGGTTTCTGACTCCAAACTCCCCTCAAAATCTTCGGGGAAAAAGCCTGACAGCATGCTCCTCCATTGGGGACTGTTACCAATAGCTCAAAGCCCCCATCTCAAGAATCTGGATTGTCAATCAATTTTACCCACTTGACCAAACAAACACCCCAGCAACCAGGCATGGTGGGTTCTCCCAAACCTGTTTCTGACCTGTTGAGACCTCCCCCATATGGGGTGGCCCTAGGGGATTCCCATTGCCCATCAGGCCAGAAGCTGTCATACTAACTGTTGTAAATATAGTGAAGCCTCAAGTTAGGAATTCACAGTTGAACTGATAGCGACTTGGCCTGCTGCTGATTGCTTTAATGATGGTTCAGATTGAAGTCAATTTTTCACCTCCCTCAAAAATTCGCCAGTTTAGGTAAAAATTTGAGGGCCTCAATCCCATGCTTTGACAAGCTGTCCCAAATCAAACAATACTTAATCAGTTGCATTGCACTGAGGAAAAAGTTGGTCAATTTCTTAAAATTCACTTTACAATAAAATTCCCTTTGAGTTCACATTTTTACATTTACTTCAAATTTTTCTTGCTGAGCTTCTGATGACACTAATGTTGTGGCTCGTCAGTCCCTACAATGGCTGGGCAAAACCAGTCATTATAGTCACAATAGCTCCTTTATAGTTAACTGTATCTATTGAATAAGAAACTTCTGGGAATTTAAATTCATCATTGAAGTCATCCACCAATAGAATATTGGAATCCTGTGGACTCATTTATCTCTATTTCACGCGAGGATCCACCTTTTCACCTTTTCTTTTAAGTCCAACCCTCCCATGGCGTGTCCCAAAGCAGCTAGTCCAATAGTGAAACTCCCTGCAGCAAGGCCCACGGGGTCAGGAGTTGTAACAGCCTGGTTCATTGTTGGGTTTCTTTTACGCTTGCCTCACATCCACTTGCACTTGTTTCCCATCTTCCTGCACCATACAACATCATTTGAGCAGCAGTGCCTCTGGCATTCTGGCTTGCTTTTAGGTGTTTCTTAATCCCAACTGGCAGTCCAGTCTATACTTCATAAGCCGTTTCCCTGAAATAATCAACCAACCATTGTTTCCAGCCATTTCCCTGAAATAATCAACCAACCATTGTTTCCAGCCATTTCCACCCTTCTCTTAGAATTGGGCGCTGCAGTGGTTACTCTTTACCAAATGAACGTGAAGTCTGTAGTTTGTCTCCTGCTGTTTGTTTGGTCAATCGCTGATTTTGTGAGCAGCGTTCAAAATGCTTTGGAGGAATTTCTCCATGGTAGCAGGGACCCAGGGGCCGCTACTCTCCCCTCAGCTCGTTCTCAAGTAGGGAATTCAGGTGTCCCTTCCTGATATATTGATAATCAAGTCCTTGACGCCCTTGCTGAGGTGAAAATGTGGTCTGTTGTTGCCCTGAATATTGCTGCTTCACTGTCCAACGCCCATCAAGGTGTTGCACTTTTGTATGCAGTTGAAGGTGAAGCCTGTCGGTGAGTGCAAGGACTTCTTATAATCCACTAATAATGTGGGTGATCCTACCTCTCTTGTTGCAGCAGTATCAGCAGCTTTGAAACCACTATGTCACGTTCAGAACGTTTATTTTAATTACTTTTCTTTTAGTCTGAAGCCCCTTGCTTGACCTCTTTAATTGCAGCCTATAATGAGCAGGCCCCGCTCTTGAGTTCTCTAATGATATGATTCAAGAAATTTAAATCAGCGTTATATTCCGCCTCCGTACATCACAAAGTTTGGTCCACCCCTATGGGACAGTGGATCAAATGTGCAAGGCTGTAACTTCCATTAATGCCTCCTTTTGTCATGCTCCCCACCTCTAAGTTGGAAACAACATGATCGGGTTGCCCAACAGTGACTTGGATTCTGTTCCCCTTGTTAAACCAATATTGATACTGGCCCCAGAGTCAGCCAATGCCCCCAAACCCAAGTTGGAGTACCCTGGTTCATATATCAATGAGGCATTAAAAACTAAAATAAAGAAGCTAGTTTTCAAACCCTTGATCTTCCTAACTTTACTTCTGAAAAAGAGCCCAATCTTACCCTCTAACTGCTAGCTATCTCTTCAGTATCATCAGAAACGACCAAATCTGCAATAAAAAAACTTCACCTATTTTTTATTATCCATGAATATTAGTATCATAGCTCACCACGTGTCCTTTGAGGCCTTGGTAGACACTAAAGCAGAAGGAAATTTTATGAGTGTTGAGCTGCACCACCAGCTGGAACTTGACCTGGACTTTGGTCCTATGGTGATGGTTACTTCGTCAGCCTCCTAGCCCTCATACCTAGTTCCATGCCTAGTACCTTTCTCAGTTCAACAGTTTAGCTTTTGTGATTGGTTCTCCACAATGCCAAACTTGGCGTTTCCAGTCATTTTGGGGGTGGGTTGGTGGCTCCAACAGCATTTAGAATTCACCTTGAATATAATATGTTGTTATTTGCTAATGACCAGATATTGGGCGAGTTTCCTTTAGTGATTACTCTCACTAAAAATCAAGGTCACAGTTTATAATTCGATTACTCACCTTGTTTCCCCTGCAGGCCTCCCATTGGATTTTCCTGAGGCATTATTGGGATATCAAAGTATCTATAATTATGAGAAGGCGAACTGTCTTCCCCCTCATATAAAATTAGATTTAGGGTTTAGAACAATGGTACAGATGGTGAATATTAACTGCCCTTAGTACCCCTCATACAGCAAAGGAGGAGGCTGCTCTTGATGCATGGTTGGATGGCATGCTTAAGAAAGGGTGTTTGTTCAAATAGACACCACCCATTGCTTCTCCCATCATTTTTGCCAAGAAGGTCGATGATTCCATTCATCCCTGTGTGGATTATGGTCACCTAAATAAGATCACAGTCCATGATCCCTACCCATTGCTGTTGGAGCAGACAATCGGTCAAACAATTGCTAAGTAACATGTGTTCTCTAAACTCAATCTTGTTAATGCCTTTGTCAAATTTGGGTGAATAAAGGTCAGGAATGGCTTACAGCTATAGAAATGAAAAGGGGTATTTTCCAATTTTGATTAATTCCATTCAGTTAAAGAATGCACCATCTACATTCCAAAGAGTAATTGATAGTGTGCTGGGTGACCTCCAATTCAATTGCGCGGTCACATACATTGATGATATTTTTGTACACTCCCGACTCCTGAACAACATGAAAAGGACTTGGAAGAGGTAGTGGCTGCCTTGCACATGGCAGGCTTGTTCTTCAAGCCTCAAAATGCGAGCTTTGTAAGGAGGAGGTTACCTTTTTGAGCAATATCATTTTAAAAGATTTTAATTTTAATTTATTGTGGGGAAGGCTGACCATGAGATGGACACTTCCGAATATGACTCAGAAGAGACAAAACTTAGTACCAGGAAGGCACCCCAGAGAAGCAATGCTATCTCTTGTTGCCAGCGGGAACGCCACTTATGTGGAGGGGGAGGGAACGTGTGAAGGGGCCGTAGCCACAAAATGAACACGTGTGGAGGAAGGGGTCTGATTTGATGAACCAGACTGGGAACCAGGAGGAGACCAGCTGTTGGCGACGCGGTGGGAGGTATCCAAACATCCACGCTTGAAAGTGGTCCACCAAATGAGACCTGAATCTGTGGACAGCTTCTGGGAGGGTGGGGGTGGAGCCTGCGATGGCAGCTAAGACAATCTCGTGGATGGTCCACATGGCGATTGCAACCACCAAAGCACAGAGGGAGGGTGGAAGGGAGGAGGCCATTGATAGAGCAAACATATCTCTTGACAGACTGAAGGGATGCGTTTGATCCTGGCCCAGAAGACGTTGAACTTCGCGCCATATCACTTTAGAGGTAGGGCACTTCTCCAGGCGGTGGAACAGAGTTCCATACTGGCCACACATGACACAGGATGAGTGTAAAGCGTTAGAGCGCTCAGCTGTACGATACACCTGCCTCAGGCAGCGCCACACATGGGAGCGGACTTGAGGCTACAACAGAGGATGGTGTGCATATTTCCAGATAGTTTTTCGGGTCTCAATGTAGTAAAGGATGTCCATCATGTCCAGGTAGTCCACCCTGGATAGGACATGGGGCCATGTGGGGATCACGCCATCTTGGATGGGTAGCCCCTGTACCTCTTGTGTGAACTGAGGAGAGGGGCAGCCTCTCTGGGCTGTGTATCCGCTAATACAAATTCTCCACTCAGCGCTCCACATGGAGAGGAGGATTCGTTTGTAGTGGGTTTTAGTCCCATGAGGGCTTGTGGCCGATGGGTGTGAAGCGATATATTTCATCAGGGAGTGGGGGTTTGATGGATTGTTGAGGCCCAAGGCTCAGGAGAAGTTGGAGCGGGCTGCGCGGGACCAGTGTTGGGAGGGGAGCATAGGGGCGATGACGGCTGCTATCCAGGTACCCAAGATCTTGGCCGCATGGGCTCTGAAGTCAAGAAGACCCATGCCACCATGATGATGAGGGCCAAACATGACCTCTAGCCATACTGGTGGAGGGCGGCCTGACCAAAGCCATCCTTGCAGCAGGGCATACAAGGATTTGAAGAAGCTTGGGGAGAAGGGGATGGCGTGGGCTCCAAACCAGACTTTGGAGAGGAGCATAGAGTTGGCTAAAACAGCCCTGCCAGTAAGGGAAGTAGGGTGGGCTCTGAGGGCGGCGATGCGCTTCATCACGTTGACTAGAATATGACTCTCCATTACTGCTGATGCGTACCCGCCTGCCTCCACCCACACGCCCAGATGGCATACCAGTCATATGTTAGGGCGTGGCATGAAGGGGAGCACCAGTGGGGCGGTGTGTGTTGAGCTGGTAGGGCGAGGATGTGGGCGAGCAGATGGGCAGGGTTGGGAACTAATTTCTGGGGCCCAGCAGTTCTGAGACCGACCAAGGAGGATGATTTCAGTTTTGGAAGCGTTCAGTGCCACGTTACTTACCCGGGAATACTCCTGGATGAGAGCTTCAAGCGCGCGTGCATCTTGATTATTAGACACCCCAACCACACAATCATCTGCAAATGCCATCATCTTGACTGGGGCTTGGCCTGGCACATGGACCCCAGTGAGTTGGGCATTCACATTTCGCAGTAGTGGGTCAAGGCTGAAGTTGTATAAGAGTGGGCTGAGGGGGTCTCCTTTTCTCAAGCCCCTTTGAGGGCAGATTAATTCCGTTAGGAAGCCAGGGCCACGTACTGCCATTGTTGCAGATTCCATGAGAAGCATCACCCAGTTGATGAAGTGAGGGGGTAAGCGGAATTGATGGAGGCAGGCCCTGAGGTATTCCCAGTTTACTCTATCATAGGCCTTCTGTTGGTCCAATAATACAAGTGCCCCAGATGCTGTGGACTGACATACATTAGCCACAGAGTGCACGTTATCCCTAATTTACCTTCTGGGTATGAAGCTGAATTGCTCTGGGGAGATGGTGGCAGATGCTACAATCCCTAAACAGTTAGCCATGATTTTAGTTAAAATTTTTGTGTCCGTGTTGGTTAAAGAAATGGGGCGCCAGTTGGCCCAGTCTAGCTTATCCCCTTTCTTGAAAAGTGTGACAGTGAAGGCCTCATGTCCTCCTGGTGGGAGGCGCATATCCAATAGGCTCTGGTTAAGCGAGCAGCAGTGAGGCTATATATTTGAAGTATTTTTTGTAGAATTCATATGGGATGCCATCTGGGCCTGGGCATTTCCAGTTAGGTGCACTGCGGATGGCTGTCCATAATTCATTCGAAGTAATTAAATTCATTAGTTCTGGGTATTGAGAAATGGTGTGGATGTGGGCTCAGTTGAGAAATTCTGCCACTTCAGCCGGCTGAATTGGATCAGATCAGTATAACTTGGAGTAATACTTCTGTGTTTTGATTGCCACTTTGGCTGGTATATCCGCAATGGAATCATCCGATCTTCACACCTGTGTGCAGGCCACGCTCTGGCATGGTGCAATTTTTTTAAAAAAATATGCGGTGCACTTGTCACCCTTTGTGATGCATTTGGCCCTGTATTGAACACAAACCCAATGTTTGTGTTGCCTTTTGAGCGCGTTGAGGTGGGCGGCTGCTTCTGCCCACTTCTGGCCCCATGCAGGGATGTATCCTATAGTGGGGATATTGGACTCCAGGTGTGCCCATTCTGCCAGAGCACGCGAAATGATCGCCGATGTGGCTTGTGAGCATCTGGAGGAGAGGTGGCGAGAGTGGCGGATGGTATCCTCTTTGAAGGTTGCCCATGTGGAGATGAGGTCCGCGCAAGATGGTGTTACAAACTCTTTTGCCAAAGTTGCTTCTTCCACCCAGGTGGAAAATCCTGGCGACGCAAGTTCAGGGGGCGGAGCTTGCACCAATGTGGGGCCTTGGCCACTGTGGTGGGTAGGTGGTAGGTTATTGAGACCAGCCGGTGGTCAGAGAATTAAATTTTTGTTGTTTTGAAGTGGGAAATATGAGGTTGGAATTTTGCCAGCATAAGGATAAGGTCTATGCGGGTCATAGACCTTAATTGGCTGTTGTGTACGTGGGGGCGCGTCATGTTTTCTAGCAGCAGGGCTCACCGCGGCAGCGCATCCAATAACCCATGGGTGGCCTTTAGAACTCGAAGTTCTACGTGACCCTGGGGGTCGTGGGATGAGGAAGGCCAACTGTCTGTGGGCGTGTTTAGCCAACAGTTCATGTTGCTGACTATGAAAGGGTCTGGGGGTAGTGGGAGGGATTTGACTGATGAGAAAAATTCCCAATGCTCGTGTGCACCATTTGGGGCATAGATATTGATGATTGTGTGTGCTACGTCGGCCCATGAGAAAGTGACAATGAGAACCCAGCCATTTAGGAATGTTTCTGATGATAAAAATTTGAAGAGATTGTTTCTCTGAACTAGCACCCCACAGTGCTCTGACCAAAAGGATAGGGATGGTAGGAGCATGGATTTTCAAGCCTCCTTGGAACCTCATGGACAGTGGGACTCCTGGATGGCCAGGATATCCACGGGTAATCTTTGTTGTAAAACTTAGTTTCCTAGCATGGGACGGCGAGGCCTTGAGTCTAGCGATATTCAATGTCCCTAAAGTGAAGGTTTCCCCTTCGCACCTTAGGTGTGAGGGGTGGGCCCCCAGGCCCACTAGCCTCCTCTAGATCCCCACAGGCCTTCATGGCAGCGCGGGTGTTAGCAGCAACACAATCGGGATTTTTGTTAATTTTTGTGGAAAGAGTTGCATTGGCTTTAGCCTTCGCTTTTTGTTTCCCCGACGTTGGACAAATTTTTTGTGGTGCGGATGAGTTGGGTGCACCATTGAGCAGGTCAAAAAAAAATTTTCGGTTGGGATGGGCCCCAAGTCAGTTTCAATCAGAGCTTGGGTGCAACGATTTAGTGAGATCGAGTCCCCATTAGATCCTCAGATTGAGTGGCCCAATTGGCATGGGCTTCCCAATCTGATTAGTTGATGGATTCCCGAGTTGCTTCCGCCGCAAAGGTTTTAATGTCCTCCTGGCGTTGTGATTGTGGGATAGCGGTGGTGGCTTTGGCCGCTTCCTTGGCTGCTGCCCTGCAGGCCTGATTGGCCTTCTTCTGCTCTTGTGGGGAGATGGGCTTTACCAGTAGGTAGCAGCCTTATGCTCCCCATGGGAAAGCCTCTTTGGTGCTTACACTTGGTTCATAGTGCGCCTCTCCGCTAGCCATGGCCACTGAGGGGTGCTCTTGGAATGTGACGCCCTCCTTGGTGGGGCATGCATGCGCCTTATGGCCAAACATATCACAATGGGTGCAGATGGGGGCGCGCTGTCCACGGTCATCCAGAATGGGTGGGTGGTATGCCCTTCAATATTAATAAAAGTGGAGTGCGGGATCTGGGTTATGTCCTTTTTAATCTCCTCAGTTGGGGTCAGAACTGCGATGGCTTTGCCGGTGCACAGGTTTGGCATCAGCGTGAAGCATTGCATTTTGAAAGATTGTATTTCGCCATATACAGCGAGACCATCTTTCAGGTGTTGTTCTAAAATGTCACGTTTTACTGTAGTAGACAAAAAGTCAAACGTGAGGAAAATTTGGTTTGATTTTGTCCATCTGGTGTGTTTGGTTTTAATGACCCGTTGCCCTTTAAGGAGTTCAACCACTATGCACACCGCAGCAGCCTCATCTTCTGCCTCTTTGTTTTCGAAACCTAGGTCCAGCCAACTGCGTGACATGGAGTGAGGTGCAACATACATCGCAGTTGGGAAAAAGGTGTGCACATCTTCACAAAATTTTTCCCATAAAGCAATTTGTTGGATGTCCAGAAACACGCGGACTCCGTATTTTTTTTTAATACTAGATGGTCCCAACCCAAGGGGGGATTCATCGATGTTTATTGAATTACGCCTGGGCTCCTAAGAGCCTGAGGCGAGGGAAGGGGAGGGAGGAGGCATCGAGAAAGGGAGGGGGTTTGTGCGCCAGAGCCGTGCTGCAGTGACAACTGAGCGGGGAGGGTTGGCGACATAGTGCAGACCTTCAGGGCCATCTCAAAGTGTACCTGAAAGTGGGTGATCATGTGTGGAAGGGTCCACACCTGCTGGTCAAAGGCAGCACGAAGGAAGGAGTTATGGATGGTCCAGATGGCTGTGGCATAGGCGAGGACACGGAGGGGTCGGTGGCAACCAGGCAATGTCTGCTCAAACATGAGGTCTTGCACAGGGTGTCCAGACCAGGGCTGAGCATGGAGGAGCGCGCGGGCCTTTGGCCAAAATGCGACGACACCTGGACAGGTGAAAAAACGATGGAGGTGGGAGTCAATAGGCTCCACACAGCGGGGGCAGCTTCAGTGCTGGAAGGTAGGGCCAGTCCGGTCCCCTGTCCTGTATGAACAGTGGAGCACCCTCCATAAGGTGTTGGACACCTTTGCTGACAGGATGGGGTGATAGACGTCCTTCCACAATTCCTTAAGGTCAAATCTCACGGAGGGAGGGAGGAGCTCAAGGAGTCTTGGGCGGATGGGAGGACGATCTTGGGGGTTGAGGCGAGTTGTGACAACTTGTCCATTGTGCACAATTGCATGGCGACGTGGGCTGAGGCCAGGGCCTTCCCTT
Organism: Massospora cicadina; assembly: GCA_022478985.1. Classification (NCBI taxonomy): domain Eukaryota; kingdom Fungi; phylum Entomophthoromycota; class Entomophthoromycetes; order Entomophthorales; family Entomophthoraceae; genus Massospora; species Massospora cicadina. The sequence goes on along the minus strand of JAKSZP010018803.1, from coordinate 25,160 downwards.
CTGTATGGGAAGGCATGGTGGATCCGCGCGCCTACTCGTTTCAGGGCAAGGAGAGCCTGGTTCCAGTAGGGGGATGAGGATGGTTTTAGGCGATGGCCTGGGTGGTTTGTGAGCCACTCCCCTAATGAGGTCAGAGATGCTCTAGGAAGACCCAGAGCTGCTGACACTGACTGGAGGAGGGCGGGCGCCCATTGGGGCATGGGGGTCGCGTCCCAGCAGACAATCGGCCATAGGAACTTCAGGAAGATTGTGGTGGCGTGGGATCGCGTGTCCAGAAGCCCTAGGCCCCCTTCATTGCAGGGTCAGGAAATGGTTGAGAGGGCTATTGGTGGATGGTTTGAGCCCCAGATCCAACAGCGGAGGAGTACATTGAGCCGCGTATAAAAGGCATCTGTGAATGGGCAGACGTGCGCTAGGAACCAGACTTTGGAGAGAAGGAACACATTGGCCATCAGAGCTCGACCCTGGGGGTGATGTGCCGCCGGTTCCAGCTGGCAATCCTGGAGTTAACTGCTGCAAGGAGCAAGTCCTCATTGTCTTTCAGCGCAACTCCTTGTTGGTTGGTGAGAACGCCCAGGTGACGGAAGGTACCGCGCTCAGGTTCAATACCAAATGGTGGGGGAAGGTGGGGGAGCCGACCTGCACAACTGTTGTCTTGGAGGTGTTGACCATGGCGTTGGACGCCTTGATGTACCTCTCATTGGTCACAGCAGCGAGGGCAACATCCCCAGGGCAGCCAAATGCAATGGCAGTGTCATCTGCAAATGCCATGGTGCGTGTGGGGGCTTTACCTGGGACCAGAATCCCTGTTAGCTTGTCCTGTAAGGAGGCCAAGAGGGGGTCAAGGGTGATGTTAAAAAGGATAGGGCTCAGGGGTCCCCTTGCCGGAGACCTTGTCCAACTGGTACTGCCACTGTGAAACCCATTGGCGCCAGGACTCTGGTGTGGAGCTGGTCATAGAGCGCTGATATCCAGCGCCTAGCTGCGGGTGGGAGATGGAAGCGGGCCAGGGAAGCATCAATATACTTCCAGGCTACCCGATCATATGCTTTCTCCATATCCAGGAGAGCCACAAAGCCATTCACCTTACGAGAGTTAGCAGTCAAAGTCACGTGAAGGTCATTATAGTTGTCCCATAACGACCTCCCCGGAATAAAACCGTACTGGGATGGGGAGAGGCGAGGTGACACCCATTTGGTGATGCGGTTGGCCAGAAGCTTCGTGAAGAGCTTGTGGTCTGTGTTGATCAACGCTATGGGGCGCCAGTTCGCCAGGTTCTCACGGTCTGACTTCTTGTGAATGAGGGTCGTGATTGAGCCTCTGGAGTCGGGGAGGACCTCGCCATTCACCAAGAGTGCAGCGAAGAGGTCGCGGAGGGTACTGGCTATCACTGCAGGTTCCAGAAGGTACACCTCAAAGGGTATTCCGTCTGGGCCTGGGGCTTTAAGCCGTGGGGATTTCAGAAGGGTTTCCATCACCTCCTGGATAGAAATAGGCGCCAGTAGAGCCTCATCAGCCCGTGGGTCAATGGGCGGCTCTGGAGCCCGCCACAGGAAGTCTTGGATGTCCGATGGGTCCACCTGGGTGGCATGGAAGAGGCTGGAGTAGAAGCGGTGTAGTTCCTGCGTGATTTCCTCCTTGTCTGAAGTGGTTGTAGTGCCAATCTTCAGTGCAGTAATATCCTGCGCTGTTGACCGGGCTTTCTGTTTCTGAAAGAAGAAGCGGGTGGGGCGTTCCCATTGAGCATAGTAACGAGATGTTGTAAAGTTTGCTGCCCGTTCTTCCTTCAGTGTGAGCTCCAAGCGGAGTGCTTCCTGCGCCGCTTCCCAGTCTTCCAACCATCTGGGAGAGGGCGAAGGCTGGCAGTTTCGCTCTAGATGTCTGATTCTGGCTTCCGCCCTTTTGACTCTGGCGCGAGCTGCAGTCATCTGGGCTTTGGCACAGTTGTAAGCAACGCGGGTGATGCCCTCCTTGGTCACCGCCCATTTAGCCTTGTGGTCAAGCAGGTGGGGGTGGGGGGAGGTGAGAGTCTCCCGGATGGTCATAGACAGCTTCTCCTTAGTGAAGGGGTTGTTGAGAAGAGCTGGGGCAACCCTAGGCCAGAACCTACGCGACGGTCTAAGTGTGGTGGTGAGGACAACGGTGAGTGACCTGTGATCACTCAGATGGTTGTCACGAGAGATGGGAGAGGAGACGCGGCCAATTAGCAGGGGGCCAATCAGTGCCATATCTATGCGTGACGCTGACTGGAAAGCTCCTCCATCATACTGGATCCTAGTCATGCAACCTAGGCCAGACGCGGAGGGTGGAAGCGCATCTATAAAGCCACTCAGGCGAAGGAAATCCTGGAGGCGACTTGATCCAGGGCGTTCCTTTGCTGCAGGGGGTAAGAGTCACGGACGCGACTTATGGTTGTGTTGAAATCTCCTAAGAGGACTGTATTCCGTGGGAGATTGAGTTGCTGGAGCTCTTCCAAGAGCCGATTTTGCTCCTGACCTGCATTAGGCAGGTAGATGCTTGCAGCGAAGAAGGAGAAGTCAGGAGTGGTGAGTTTGGCCAGTATGAGGCGGCCACCTAGATATTGTGAAAAAGAATGGGTTTTAACCCGGGGATTCAAAACAATAAGGGCGGCATGGTTTGTCCAGAAGGAGTTGCCTCCAAACTGTTCATTCCATGCAGATTGTTCGTGGGGGAGGATATGGGGCTCCTGGACAGCAGCGATGTCAATTTGTGCTGACCTGAAGTTTCGGAGGAGGCGGGCTCTCCGCTTAAAGTCCCGCAACCCATTTGCGTTGATGGATTGCAGGGCCAGGGTGCTGCCATGGGGACTCATAGCTGTTCCCCTCCATGTCCTGGGGGGTTGCCAGCGCTTAAACCTGCTGCTGTGAGGCGTCTAGTTTTGAGTCCTTTAGCTTGACTATTAGCTGCAATCCGTGAGGAGCGTCGAGGGTTCTGAGGGGAAGGAGAGGGTGGGGGCAGAGGACCCAGTAAGCCAGCCTAGGATGCTGCCCCCGCTCCGTTGCAGGGGAAGGACCTGAGGGTGCTCAATGGTGACCTCCGCGGTGTCACCATTTGATGAGTCTGAGTCCATATTCACTTCCTCCAACACTGCAAAGGATCCGCGCGAAATGGACTGTGGGGTTGGGGTAGGACTCTTTGAGGTGGCACTTCTACCGCAGGCCGCGAGTTGCCAGTCCATGCTGGTGGGCATAGCTCCATTGGGAGCTGAGGGTTATGCGATAAATCGCTGGTGGAGGTTGGTGGGGGTGCCGCGGAGCCCTGAGTGGGGGTGGCTGACGAGGGGCACCCTGTGGGAGATGCCTTGCGCTTGGTGAGAGAGGGAGTTGACTCTGGGAGATTGGAGGGGGTGCCCATTGGAAGGGGGGCATGAGCGCGAAGGTATCCCATACCAATAGTGGGGTTAGCTGTTTCAACTGCTAGGCGTAAGGCCTCAGGGGACAGGTCTTGAACGGAAACCCATTGTGTGGGTTGTGGAATTGCTGCTGCAGCCACGTGGGATCGTTTTTGGCCTGGTTTAGGCCCCTGGGTGGTGGCTAAGAGGGCTTGTTTTCGAGCTGTGCAGCCACTATACAAGTGTCCAAGGGCGTTACACCATGAACACCGGGGGCGCGCCTGATCAGGGTCGACAAAGAAGATCTCAGGGCATGCCTCAACTACCGCCACACGAGGAATAACCTCAATGTTGCGGGATACAGTGGAGGAGGGGATGAACGACGCCCTAGCAGTGCGAGCTCTTTGAGTGGGAGCATAGTGTAAGAGGGGACGCTAAAGTCCACTGAAAGAACAGACCCAAACTCCATTAAACCACGATGGAGTGCCAGTTTAAGAGACTCAGGATCAACAGTCGCTGGTAGGTTGGAAAAAGTAACCCATGAAATTTTCTCCAGGTGAGAGCGTGTGCGGGAGATGCGAAGAGATCCGCGTGGAATAATGACTTGGAGGGTGGCAGCATGGTCAGCAAGGGCAGCTTCAGTGAAGCCCACATCGATGTAGTGGCCCTCCACTGATTCATGGATGGTGTTGTTAATAGGGAATGTCTCCGCAATCGCTGCAAAGTATGAGAAGTAATCCTCTGTATAGAATTCAACAGGGTTATGCCCATAATAAAGGCGAATTGCGTGGGAGAGGGTTGAGCGAGGTAGAGCTTTTTGCGCTCTAGTTTCGGCCCATTTCTTCTTAACATCAGCAATAAACGCCACTTCACGGGGATCAGCTTTGGGTAGCGTTGGTGCCAGAGGTTTTTGCCACGCCCCAGTGGCTCCTTTGGTATGTTTGTGTTTGCTTTGGGCTGCAATTGCAGGTTGTTTGTGAGCTGGTGGTTTAGACAAGTTTGCGGAGTTCCCTTGTTTCTGGAATATTACAGCAGTTGCTGGCATCATATTAAATTGAGGGGCGGTTTGTTGGGCCTCGCTAAATTGGGGAGGCCCATCCAGATTGGAATTAACTCCAGCCAGTTGGGAGGGGGAGATGTTTCATTACCATCCCAATCTATTTGGTTAAATTCAGCCCGAGTATTTGCTGTGATTTCGTGGGCAAAACTCACTGGCTGATTGGTGAATTGGTCGTTTTCAGCATATTGAGATAAAGTGCCGACTTGAGAAGTGCCGTTTATGGGGTTTAAATGGGACGGGTGAGATTGAAACTGGTGTGAAGTTCCAAAATCTGAACCATTTAAATCCCCATTGGGAAGAGTAGATTGTCCCAATTTGGTGCTTAGTGAACCAGAATGTGCGGCTAATCCAACCTTACATCCGAGGGTTTGGGGGCCAGGTGATTGTTGGGCCTCGCTAAATTGGGGAGTCCTGTCCAGATTGGAATTAACTCCAGCCAATTGGGAGGAGGGCGATGTTTCATCACCATCCCAATCTATTTGGGTAAATTCAGCCCGAGTATTTGCTGTGATTTTGTGGGCAAAACTCATTGGCTGATTGGTGAATTGGTCGTTTTCAGCATATTGAGATAAAGTGCCGATTATGGGGTTTAAATGGGACGGGTGAGATTGGAACTGGTGTGAAGTTCCAAAATCCGAACCATTTGAATCCTCATTGGGAAGAGTAGATTGTCCCAATTTGGTGCTTAGTGAACCAGAATGTGCGGCTAATCCAACCTTACATCTGAGGATTTGGGGGCCAGGTAGCTGGGTATCGCCCCTCATGGAGGGAGCCGGAAACACAGTGTCAGCAATAATAGATGGGGCTGAATTAGCTGACACAATGGGGGAGGTGAATGTCTGGATGGGCTGAGTTGCATTCAACTGAGCAGACGCCATTAAAACAGCGTGGGTGATGGCCTCCTTGGTTGGAGGGGGCCCAGCGGGTCGGTGGGAGGCAGCGCACACAGAGCTGTTAGGCGTGCAGGTTGCAGAAGTACGATCAGGTGAACTGGCGCTAGTTGGAGTAGCTCCAGGTTGGGGGGTGGTGCCTGCTTTCATGGCTGCTGCTTGAGAGTGGGTGATTCTGGTTGACCCTGAGGTGGGTAAGCGAGGGTTGCTTCGTTTGGGGGTGGTGCTGGCTCGTTTAGCATAGCCTGCGGGTTCTTTTGCGGGGTTTCCCGCCATATTTGCTAATAGTTTTCGTAAATCTCTTTAGTGGAGCTAAATTTCAGGCTGAATTGATTTTCGAAAAGTGATGCTTAGCATAAAGAGATACGCGGACTCCGTATTCCACCAACGAAAGTGGCTGGGAGTGCGGCGTGTTGATGTACTGGTTGCATTGTGCTTGCCATGCGAGTATTTCTGGGGAAATAGTGACTGCTGTTTTTTAAAATTTTTGTCTATTCCGCCAGTTTCTCTGGGGCATTTTCAAATGTTGGAGGCCGCGGGCCTTCCACCTGAACCTCTTAGCTTACTTGCCCAACTGCTCCCTGTCATGGGCGCAGACTAATCTCCTCTGTGAGATTATCAAACTAGATTTAGAATTGAATTGAATAGGTTGCAAAAGTGATTGCAACGAGAAAGAAAACTCCCTCATTTTAAAAGATGGGTATGCTATTCCCCACAACAAGTTGGACACCATCTGAGAATTGCCCAATCCAACAACCCAAAAGCAATTGAGAAGCATTTTGGGCACTACTATTTTAAATTGAAGAGATTTCCCAGCCTCATCCCAATTAGCCACATTACTTCATCCACTCATGTGTAAGAATGTTCCATCTCATTGGACACCCAAGTGCCAGAGGCATTTGATTCAATTATTGAGGTGTTCTTATCACCCCATCCTAAAACATGCAGAACCCTCCAAAACTTACGTTGTAGCATGTGATGCCTCATCTTTTGCATTCAGGGCTGTCCTCATCCAAGAGCATGATGGGTTGGAACATCTGGTCACCTATTTTTCCCACAATTTCTCTCCTACTGAACAATCTTGGGCCATCTACAATAAGAAGTTAACAGCCATCGCATGAGCCTTGACTCATTGGCGGTATCTCTTACAAGGTGCTCAGCATGAGTTAACACTGCACACGGATCACCAAGCCCTTCTCTATTTTTGTAAGCCACAAAAGTTGGCACATTGGCAGGCTTGAAACTACCAGGATTTGTGCAGTTTCAACTTCAAATATGAGTTTGTAAAAGGGGCGTTAATGTACTCCCAGATTTCCTCAGTTGTAACCCTGCTTATTGCCTTACTGAATTAGATGAAGCTGATCTGGTCACAGTAATTCCCTCTACTCAAATCTTATCCATTATACCTCCTGTGGTCTTGTCAGTGGACTTAGCTCCTGATGTGTCTCTTATTTCACGGGTTTTAGCAGCCCAAATGACCTGTCCCAAAGGCGTGGATCTTCTGGAGAAAATGCTCCTACCAGCTCATAAACATTCCCTATATTCCTTGGTGGAGGGCCTTATTCATTTTTTGTCTTAGGTGTGGGTCTCCTCTTCTTAGAGCCGAAGTGTTTCAAGCTCATCATGACCTACCACAGTTGGCCATCCCAGTAATAAGATCTGTATCAACTTGATTGAGCGTACCTATAATTAGGCATGCTTGTCAAAAGAAATACCAGCATTGATTGCCATTTGTGTTACCTGCGCATGGGCCAAGTCAGATCAATCATGAAGGAATGGTCTCCTTCACCCTTTACAACAGGCTGAGGGTCCATGGACATTAGCGTCCATGGATATTATTGTCAAACTCTCATATTCTAACGTTTTTACTTCAGTGATAGTGGTGGTTGATTGTTTCACAAAATTTGCCTTATTTATTCCATGCTCCTCCGCCATTACTTCAGAAACTGCCCATCTCTTCGCGCGCCATGTGTTTTCTATGTTTGGTCCTCCGCAGGAGATCGTCAGTGACCGTGGGCCCCAGTTTACAGCGCGGTTCTGGAATGAGCTTCTATCAATCTTGAAAATTATACCCTTTCGATCTACAGCATATCATCCCCAATCTGATGGACAAATTGAGCGGGTTAATCAAATCTTGGAACAGTAAATGCGAAGCTATGCTGCGGCTGTGCAGGATACCTGGGCCAAGGACCTTCCTCTTGCTCAGTTTGCCTATAATAATGGAACACATGCCTCTGTGGGGGTTTTCACATATGAAGCAACTTTGCGGTACAACCCCTCATTTATAGTCAGTCCATGCCTGCGGCCAGAGGTCCCTGCTACCGCAGATCATGCAGAGCACATTTGGTCTACCCAGTCTTTGGTTTGGGAGCATCTTATTTATATCAGTGACTACAAGCGGTATTAAGATAGAAATGGCTTCCTGCACATGATATTTTGGTGGGTTCATATGTCATCCTTGATATGCGTCATTTGAGGATGCAGGTACATTATCAGAAGTTTGCAAGCAAGAGTTTTATCCCCACTTGGTGGAGAAAGATTTGAGTAATGGTGCTTTCCAGTTGAAAAAGTCAATTCACTTAAAGCAACATCCAGTTTTACACGTATCTCAACTGTCCCCGTTCAAGGGGGCAATTCCATCAGATCCTGAGCTAATAGTGATTAAGGTTGCAGAGGAGGCTAAGTGGAGGGCATTTTAGCATTCCACAAATCTCAGAGGTCAGTTCAATTTCTCTTCACTTGGAAGGGCTATCCAACTTTTGAGAACAATTAGGTCAAGACCCAAGATTGCGCAAACTGCATGGAACTGGTTAGGGATTTCCACATTACCACCCCAATGCTCCCCATACCCTGCAAAAGTGGCTACTTTAATGGCAATTAAGTTGCCCAAAGCTCACAAAAATGTAGCTCTCATGCAGTTTCCCGGTGGTGGCGCCCCTCCTTTGGAAAAAGGGAAGGGTAATATAAGTCCAGGGGAGCATCCCCTCTGCTTAAACCGGGCCATGTTTCCATCTTCAATAAAAAGCATCCAAAGAGGAGGAGATCCCTATCATCACACAGGGTGATTTAGCCCACGTGGTAGATGAGCGCTGGCTAACAGCTCACCCTCTAAAGATTCCTCCCCTTTCCCCACGCTTGCCTAAGCTGAATTAGTAAGGCAAATCGAGGAAATTTGTGTGGAAATCATCAGGAACCCCCACCCTCATGAGCATGAAAGATTTATGAAGTCAATGGCGCTGAGCCCTCAAAAATAAAATCAAAATGCCTTACAACCATGTTAATAAGGCCTGATGGCCTACACAATTGGTAGATGAAGAATTAAGAGCTAAATCCTCAGGAACACTTAACAATGGCATTTGGTCATTGAAAATGTTTTTGGTTCAAAACTTGCTCCAAAATCTACGGGGACAAAGCCCAACAGGCGCGTACCTTATAGTTGTTATGTCCAGCAACAAATTCTTGGTCAAAATCGCTGATGGCATCAAGCCATTGGGCAATGAGGTTTCTGACTCCAAACTCCCCTCAAAATCTTCGGGGAAAAAGCCTGACAGCATGCTCCTCCATTGGGGACTGTTGCCAATAGCTCAAAGCCCCCATCTCAAGAATCTGGATTGTCAATCAATTTTACCCACTTGACCAAACAAACACCCCAGCAACCAGGCATGGTGGGTTCTCCCAAACCTGTTTCTGACCTGTTGAGACCTCCCCCATATGGGGTGGCCCTAGGGGATTCCCATTGCCCATCAGGCCAGAAGCTGTCATACTAACTGTTGTAAATATAGTGAAGCCTCAAGTTAGGAATTCACAGTTGAACTGATAGCGACTTGGCCTGCTGCTGATTGCTTTAATGATGGTTCAGATTGAAGTCAATTTTTCCCCTCCCTCAAAAATTCGCCAGGTTAAGTTAAAATTTTGAGGGCCTCAATCCCATGCTTTGACAAGCTGTCCCAAATCAAACAATACTTAATCAGTTGCATTGCACTGAGGAAAAAGTTGGTCAATTTCTTAAAATTCACTTTACAATAAAATTCCCTTTGAGTTCACAAATCTTTACATTTACTTCAAATTTTCTTGCTGAGCTTCTGATGGCACTAATGTTGTGGCCCGTCAGACCCTAAATTAGCTGGGCAATACCAGTTATGATAGTCTTAATAGCTCCTCCATAGTCAACTGTATCTATTGAGTAAGAAACTTCTGGGAATTTAAACCCATCACTTAAGCCATCTACCAACAGGTTATCGGAATCCTGTGGACTCATTTATCTCTACTTCACATGAGGATCCGCCCTCTCACCTCTGCTTTTGTGTCCAACCCTCCCATGGAGTATCCCATTGAAGCTAGTCTGATAGTACTTCTCCATGCAGCAAGGACCATGGGGTCAGGAGTTGTAACAGCCTGGTTCATTGTCAGGTTTCTTTTTACGCTTGCCTCACATCAACGCGCACTTGTTTTCCATCTTCCCGCGCCATACAACGTCATTTGAGCGGCAATTCCTCTGGCATCCTGGCTTGCTTTTTGGGTGCTTCTGCATCCCAACTGGCAGGCAAGTCTAAAATTCATATGCCGTTTCCCTGACACCCACATGTTAGTGGGAGCAGATATTTTTGCCAACGAGAATGTGGGCATTGTGATTACAGCGGCTGTTAAGCCATATTGGTAGCTGTATAATGCTGTGGCTGCGTTCTGCAGAAGATGCGGCAATATTACAAATTGTCAACTATTTACAACGCTTATCCATCTTTTTTAGTCTCCCAACGTGGAACTAAAAGCCCCTGCGACCATTACCAAATCTTCTTTGGGAAATGGACAACAACGGTTTGTCTATAATCTGCTGGCAATACTTGGGCACTCAATCCTTCAGCAGTTCCTTTTCGTCATTTCTATGGTCACCTGGCTCATCCTTGAATTATATAAATCCCTCAGTCAATTTTTGACTTGGACATTTGGGGCGATGTAGAGATTTGAGCCATATACTAAAGCCTGCTTCTTTTGCAGCTGAAGAGGTCATTAAATGGCCAACTGCCCCACCAACCTGCATGCCTATGAAAAACACCAGCCCTGACTCAACAGGGAAAGGTTTGAGCGGAGTAGAGATGGGACGCTCTGCCTACACTGATTCAAATTTATTTATCCCTTCATAATTCTAAGTAATCCCTTTGTGTCAGGCCTGGGACTTACCCCAACAATTTATTATGCTAAAAAACCCTCAGCGATGCCTCCAACTGCCCCCTGAAGGGACACAGAAAGAATAAAGACTTGGGATGCATGGCGGCTCACCTTTGGGTTGGGCACCACTTGTTCTAAAAAAGAATATGGACTTGGCGTTCCATCAAGATGTACAAAAACCTTTTCGCCTGGAAAATCCTTGAGCACAACTTTGTGGGCAAAAAGCCAGACCATCCACGGATGTTGCCGCATTAAAGGTGTGAATTTTTAAATTTCAGTAGAGAAAATTGTTCAGGAATATCCTTCGCAGCGCTGGTATTATCACTTTTCTTAATAAAAGCCCTTGGATGTGCATGTGATAAACACCAACGATTCTTCTTATTTAGAGTGTACATACTATGATATCTTCATAGTAAATACCAAAATTCAAGTGATTATTTAACTGGCACACCTATCAACTTAATATCCACCCAGCTAGTGGCTAAGTTTCCGCTAAATCCTTATGTGGAACATCCAGTAGTGTATGAGACTGCTGGGGCATAGAGCACTGTGTCAGTGGGCGCATTCAGTGCGTTGTCTCTGAGGTTTGGGTCAGTCAGAGCATCTACTCCATCTGTGGTTTTGCCTAATAATTATGACATGCTGATTGGGGCTGCATTAATGCGGCGCTTTGGAGTGGTGGTCAATATGGCGAAGGAAACCTTTGAGATTTTAGGGCAACGGATCCCCATCTATTTTACCTCCAGCGGAGTCCCAAAAGACCCTTTTGCTCTAGTCAAATTAACCTTGCGTATATCAATAACGTGTTTTCTGTTTGCTATTGGCAGATGAAGTGGATGTCAGATCTCTTCCTAACCAGATTTATAAGTATAAAGGTCTTCCACTATGGGCTGAGACTAGCTTAAGTTAACTTCCAGATATCAGGGCATAGTAGGGATGGAGCTCAGAAAAGAAATCCCTTAAGGTCTATACGATAAAATTTATGGGGCCCTATCAGCAATTGTGGCTTGAACCTCAGGTGGCTCCCAGATTACTTTTACCAGGGCATGGGGTAGTGAAGGTATTATTAGAAAACCTACAGAAGGAACCTATGATGATTCAAAAGCACCAAGTGTCACTTTTCTGCACCTGACTCCTATTGATAATGTTCACCATATACATGAATTTGGTTCTTGAAAGGACCTCAGTCTATCTGTAAAAATCTCATCCAACATAATGAACGTTGTTCCACGTGAGGCTCTAACTAGGCTGTCAGAAGAACAAAAAGATAGGGTGAAGGACATTTTTAAAATTATCGAGGCATTTTTGCATCTGCTGACTATGATTTTGGATGTGCACACGGAGTTGTGCATCAGAAGGCCACGGGAGATCACTCCCCTCCCCATTTGGCATGGCCTATCTGTTGCTTAAAAGCTGTGGAAGAAGTTAAATCCAATGAGGTAGCTAAATTGATTGAAAAGGTAATGTTAGAGCCGTCAAAGAGTCCCTGGGCATTGCCAGTGTTAATTGTTAAGAAGAAGGATGGCAATAACCGGGTAGTAATAAAATACTAGAAGCTCAATAGTATCACAAAAAAGATTTATATATGCTCCCACGAATTGATGATGCTCTGGATTCTCTAAAGTAGTGCCAACTAATTCTCTGCTATGGACTTGATATCAGGGTAATGGCAAATTAAGTTGCCTACAGCAGAACAAGATATGCGCCATAATCACCTCAGAAATGTTGTTCCAGCCTACATGTATGACCCAAGGGTTGTGTAACGCCCTGGCTACGTTCCGGAGGGTTATGGACACTATCTTAGGTGACCTAAAGCTGTCTTGTGTTCTAGTCTACTTCAACTATATTAATGGTTTCTCGTGGACGTTCACGGAGCATTTAGATCACTTAGAGAAAGTGTTCCACTGACTTGCCAAAGCTAACATAAAAATCAAACCTCAAAAGTGTCACTTTTTAAGGAATAATTGGAATGCCTTGGTTTTGTGGCAAACTCCAAAGGGCTCAGACCTCAGCCAGTAAAGCTAGAAGCTATACGTACTATGACTTGGCCAGGTAAAAAGTGAAATATCCAGGTTTTTCTGGGGATGGTCAGGTACTACTGGCGGTTAATCCCTAAATTTAACTGTATTGGGGCTCCACTCTTCGAGTTATTAAATTAAACGCCACCTTTGACCGGACTGAACCTTGTCAAAACACCTTTGATGTTTTATAACCCATTGGCTCACCCGCCAGTTTTGCAATACCCTAATTTCAAGAAGGAATTTATTGTGCAAATGGAAGCTTCTCTTTCCACCATAGGGGCGGTATTATCCCAGAAGGATGATGATGGTGTGGAGCCCCAGTTGCATATTATAGTTGGAGCTTAAACTGCCATGAAAGGAATTACACCATGACCAAGTGGGTGTTCTTAACTGTGATCTATGCATATAAGCATTTCTGAGTATACCTTCATGGAGTAAAATTTAAGAAATGACAGATTACACGTCGTTGCATTGGTTACAGAATTTTCGTGAGTCAGAGGGGCGCCTTGCTAGATGGGACCTCAAGCTTCAGGCCTAAAATTTTGAATACTTAATCATCCTGGCAAAAAGCACCAAAATGCTGACTTCTTATCTCAGCTACCAAAAATTGAGCTAACAGTGGATTTGGGAAATCTGCTGTATGAAAAAATGGTCAGTGGTAGATATGCAGATGAACTGCTGTTAGTTATTTGGTCACTAGATGTGATGATGGCCCATACGGTCTGGAAAAATGGGGATGTATACAAGCAGACTGGTAATGATACACTAAGTTTTCTGAAACCCTCTGATTGACCAAACATTATTTTGAGCGTGCAAATAGGCGGTAGGTCATGGAGGGTTATGTAAGACGTTGGATATCTTGCAACCACGGTATTATTGGTAAAGCATGCACGTTGATGTGCTTGAGACAATTTCTGCTGCCCCAGTGCCATGTGGAAAAGCCGTTCTGCCAGAAGACCTCTTATCAGCTGGTGAAACCTCATTTTGTCTGGCACATGGTATCCATTGATGCCGTTGGGCCTTTTCTGACAAGAGCAAACCAGTATAAGTATATTCTGGTGGCAATTTAACACTTGACCAGGTGGGTCACGGAATGGGCAATACAAGATCTGGGGATTGCCACTGTGGGTAAGTTTGTAATGGAATGTATAATTCAGCAACATGGCTGCCCTCAGTTCATCCCTACTGACAACGGAACTAACTTCACCTCTCACATTCTACCCAAGATAAATGAAATGATGGTCATCCGCGAGGCTCTAGTGAACCCATATTACCCCAAATTCAATGGAATGGTTGATTGGGTTAATGGGATTCTGGCGAATATACTATAGAAGTTTGTAATGTTTAGAAACTCTGATTGGAGTAGTCTCCTTTCCACAGCAATCTTCTCCAACAATATTAGTTAACACTCGGTGACAGGAAAGATCTCTTTCCAGTTGTTTTACAGATGGCACCCCATTCTGCCTGCACTCCTCTATGCCTGCGTAGAAGATACTGGTGGAGTGGACCCACAACGCTATCTAATAACTCTGACAAACACCTTAATCAAGCTACAAACAGAAGCATACTCCTTTAGTTTGGCTAAGAAGATCATGAACCAGGCTTCTGAACAGGTATGGAGTAGCGGGCTAAAGAAGTTCAATAAAGGAGAGGTTGTTATTCCACGATTAGCATGGGTTTGTGCGGAAGCATAAACTAGCTATTATTTGAATTGGGCCTTTTGATATAATAGAGAAAACTGAGGTGGATTCCTACACTATCAAGGACCAAGAAAGTGGTCATATTAACAACTAGTGCTTACTACGTTCCTTAGGGCATATAAACAATAATAGAGCTTTGTAAAAAATGAAAGAAAAGAAACAAGGTATAAGTATAATTAAAGCATTTGTATGAGATATGTGAACAGTAAGTAATGCGAGCTATCAGAAATTGCTGCATGAGAGGCTTTAAGTTATGACGTTTTTGGATCCCCTTGCTTTCTCTGCTTTTTGCGGTGCATCTTGTGTTTTGCTTTATGGGATCCATGTTTTTTTCCACCGCTTTGTGGGTAGCTCAGATGCACTGGACCCCTCTTGGGTTGATGGTGGGGGAGGAGGCTGCTGTCTTGGAGGCAAGTGAGTCAATATCAGTTCAGGTGACACCACACCATTGGAAGGAGCAGATGACGCTGTGGCAGAACAAGGAGAGGATGAGTAACTGGGTAACCAGGGTAATAGGCGTGGCGGCGACAGCTTGGACATGCAATTAAAGTGAATGCGCTCTTGTCCCATCAAGAGCAACGCCTGCAACCACATCTGCTGATGGTTGTGGGATATTAAGGAGCATGAAATGAAAGGGGGCTGGAGTTGGAGTGGCAGGAAAATAAGGAGATGAGTTCCAGCTCACAGAGAACAATTCGCCCCAAGCACCAGGCAATCCACCAGGAAGTCATCCATGCTGGGATAAGCATGTGGGAAAGGAGCGGTCACTGAAAATACTGCTTGATGGGCTCACTCAAGGGCTGCCCTGTACCATTCCATCACCAATCCTAACTTGCTCGCGGGAAGGAAGAAGACCATGTTCCCAAGGATCGCCATTATGGGAGTGATCAAAGTGTGTTGGAGCGCGGGGCAAGGACCCCACCAGCTGGCCACCACACACTGCATGAAGCATAGCATCCAACAGACTGCTAACACTGTGGGATGAGGCTTGTCAAGAGGTTGTAGCACTATATGGCTGAAGCCATCCTCCAGGAGCTGTGCCTCCAGGTTGGAAAAAGGGCCTCTGCTCTGCTCCCCACCCCAGCATAACTGGGCCACTAGATCACCAAAGGGGCGTTCAAGAAAGCCATATGGCCAATGAATTTGGGAAGGAGCTCCTCCTGCGCCATGAGGGTCATAGAGTCTACCTCAGCCACTCCCTCATAACTTGGGGGAGGGGTACTGAGGAAGTGGAATTCAGCCTGGGTCACCCATATCCGAGCTGAACCATAAGCAAAGGAAATGTTCAGGGGCTAAGGATTTTGGGTGTCGTTGCGCTTCTGAGTACATTAGGATAATGTTCAAAGAATGGAGCTGCAGCATATCATCCAGTCAAGGGGAGAGAAAGTTAGGAAGTTTCTATGACTGGACAATAAGCCTAAATAAAAAGGCAGATAATTGGTAATTTAACGATATTGTAGCTAAGTAATTATTATTGATTGATTCAAGATGGGTTGACACCAAGCGAGTTGACCTCAGTGAATAAGAGTGAATTCTTCCAGAGGCTCAATGATGAGGTGAAACCACAAAAGTATATTGTATATGGAGTAACTAAGCTGAAGGGTAAAACTGACCAGAAACTATGAAGATATGAGTGGTACATGAATTGAATGAAGGGGTTGGTTGATTATAAAAAAGAGAGCAGGTAATTGGAAAAAGGAGAGTCAGCAGTAGAAGGCTGCTTATTATATATTACATTAAATAAAGTGCAGTAACCAAAGCAGTTGCTTTGTATTTTTATTACATTTAACAAGTTTATCTTGGGGACTGACAATCTCCATATTATCCATCCGTTGCTCAGTGGGCTTGACCCTGTATAACTCTTATGGCGGTTAATAATTATATCACTGATTTTGGGCCCATCTAGTACTAAAAAAAATTATATCACTGATTTTAAAACAGGTAGGCTTAACATTAAGAATTGATATGACAGCTGAAACGACATAATTATTGGAGAGCACCTTAATATAATCTCTCCAATCAGCTATCATGAGACTATTGTAAATTTTGCCAATTTCCAGAGTACTTAAGGGACAGTCGTCTAGTAAAAAATTGGATCCCCCTGAACCCCTTCAAATCTATTAAAGATGGTTTTTTTCCTTAGGACATTGAACCAAAAATAAGCTGAATGAGTACAGACTTCTACATCAGTGCACCTTTTCCGCCAAAGGTTCAAAGTGGCCTTCTTATTTTGAGGAGAGCTAATTGGCTGAATATGGGGAGTAAAGTTATTACTCTGGACAAGCCAACTCTGCCAAGAAAATGATGCAAATTTTATATGCAAATTCAAAGTATTTAACTCTGGAACATTCTTACTAGCTAGTCAAACTTCTAATTATCTGACATAGGTACAGTTGCAATAAACTCCTTCTTTACTAAATGGGACTAGTCAAATATTGCCTGTACATGGGCGCACTTAGTCACCCACTGGACAATGGATCACCAATTTGCAAGTGGAATTGTGTTAGGAGAGAACATTTTGTGGCAAGATTTTGAGACTGTCAGCTGGCCAGGCTGAGATTGATCCATCATCATAAAGATTTTTAAATGTCAATCTGATGTAGTTGAATTGCATACTTTTTCTTGATGGTAAATGCAATTGTTTCCTTTCCCAATTTTTTGTGAGCTTATAAGGCAGTGGACCATAACAAATTCCATCGTTAAACCCATTTTTTCCCTTTCACCCTTTTGTTCCAATAAAAAGATCCCTAAAACATCAAATTTAATTTTTGAATATTTTAAGCAGTCCAACAGACATTTAGTAACTATGATTGCTGTTGGGATTTTCCCTGGGTTAGGTGAAAGCCTTGTCCAGGGAAGGACTGATATCCCCATTTGAGGGGTGTAAATCCCAAATGGCTTAATAGATACAATAATAAGAGTCAAATCTACAAGTATATCAAATTTGGGGCTTGGTATAAATTACCCCAAATTTGAGGAAATGGTACATTCCCTTCCCTTAAGACATGTGACCTGGGATATCACATGACCTGGTCACAAGGGTGGCTTGATCTGAGTAAGTATCAGAATAGTGGGCAATCTAGAAGGCCAGAAGAAACTCTACTTGGATGGGGCCATGACGATCCTTGAGGCACGTGTCCCCAAATACCCTATAAATACACCTAAATATTATTCTAATAAAACACTTCCATTCATAGGATTTATTTTATCTTAATATTTATTAAGTTAATTTATATAAATGAAGTCTCATCCATTGTCGCATCTGGAGCTTCCCTGTCCTCTTGGCTGATGCTAGCCCCTTGCAGTCAGCCTACTTGTTGGGTTCCCCAGCATTAGCACCAGTGAGCGCATCTTGGGGAAACCTGACAACTGGTTCATACTACAGGGGCGCTTCCACGGCGCGCCCTGAGGAGTTAACCTCAACCTTGGATGATAATGAACCCACCATGAGCACACCAGACACCAATCTTCTCACTTACCTCCAATGGAACAGCCAAAACCAACAACAATTGGGTCTAATTTTCAAGGAAATCCTTTGAGTGTTCCCCCAAAAGACTTTGTTAACTTCCAAGCTCCCAGTCAGCTGAAGCCCTTGCTAGACCTGATAAATACGCCTGGTGAATTTAAAAAAGATGAACTTGAGCCAAAATGCCAGCATCATAAAGAAAAAAGATTAATGAAGGCAATGATTTATTACAGGGACCAAGCATCCCGTTTCAAGAGGTTGTGGGATGCTCAGAGGTAAGAAGTTTTTGAGGACATCACCCAGAAGGATGACTATTGGGTGCTAGGACCTGTTATCGGTGATGAAAGGGCTATGTTCAAAAACCTTTTGTCTTTGAACAAAATTGAGAAAAATTGGC
The DNA here is from genome assembly GCA_022478985.1 of Massospora cicadina. NCBI lineage: Eukaryota > Fungi > Entomophthoromycota > Entomophthoromycetes > Entomophthorales > Entomophthoraceae > Massospora > Massospora cicadina. The sequence goes on along the minus strand of JAKSZP010018803.1, from coordinate 7,108 downwards.
CAAACTACAACACATCCTTTGGTCAAAAAAAGAAAATCAAAACAATCCGATTGCTCAAATTCCAACAAAAATGACTAATTTTAGTACTAACTTTAATATTCACTTAGATAATACAAATCCTCTGTTCAAAGTTGGGACAAGTTGAGAACCAATTTCCAACCTTGATGATGACAATCTTCAGAAATTTTTGGGAAGCCTAAAATACAATTGGTGCGACAATGCAATTTGATGCCAGCCAAAATACCTGGGACTTACCTTCACACCATTGGGAATAAGCTCGATGACTCCTTTCTGGCAACACCATTACTTTCTGATTTTGATGGCGCTCCTCCCAAGATTGAGCCAAATATTACAAAAATGAATAATCTAGGTTACTTGGTTCGACTCTCTGATTGGGATAGCGCTGATCCAAACAATGATGAGAGTCCCAAAAAAGTGAAGCTCAAGAAACCATCAAATATCACCTCCTCTACTGATGCCAACCTTCAGCCCGCTCCACATTTCCCTTTTGAACTCTGTCACACGTTTCGCTTTTAGTCATGAGTGAGATTTGCTCACCCCAATCCTGAGACAGTAACATGGCATCACTCAAAGAGGTTCCCCTATAAGAACCTTCAGGGGCCACCCTCTATCATTGCCTGATCATCTTCCAAGCTTGTGGGGTCACTCACCCATACTACCCACTGTCAACGACCTTTTCCCTGAGCCTTACCTGAATCTGCTGGCGGATAAGGTGATCACAAGATGCCAGGTTTGAATGGCAATCAAATGAAAGAAATATTGAAAAGGCCAAAACCTGCATGGCCAAGATGGTGCAGGAGACATACAAATGAATAGCACATATGGAGGCGGAGTTGACAGCCTCCAAGTTGGAAGCTAAGCAGGAACAAAGGCTACTGATCAGCCTGCAGTCAGAAATCTGGGACAAAACTGCCCAGATCAAAATGCTTACATTTGAAAATTTTCAGCTTAGGCTGAAGTTAACTGACCTCAAGTCAAATTATTTGAAGCCAAATGACAGCTCAAAGCCAGCCATTATGAAAAACCAAATTGCTCAGACAGCAATGGATCGCGGATTGAGGAATTTAAAACCACCTTTCCCAAAGAACAATCTGAGTAAACTATGAGGGCCTTAACCGATGTTTTTGTCTGGCTTCAAACCCTACTTACACCTGAGACCTCTGATTCAACTATGAGGGCCTTAGCTGATGTTTTTGTCCAGCTTCAAACCCTACCTACACCTGAGACCTCTGAGTCAACTATGAGGGCCTTAGCCAATGTTTTTATCGGGCTTCAAGCCCTATTTATACGTAAGACCTCCAAGTCAACTATGAGGGCCTTAAATGATGTTTTTGTCCTGCTTCAAACCCTAACTACACCAGGCACTATCACTGACCTGGTCTGCATTTCGCCTGAGGCTCCATATGCCCCCTGAACTCGAGTCCTCTGACCCTCAGGCCACAACTTTTACCCTAGGCCAAGGCTTGGAGGGGGCTCTGTAAGGATTTTCCCTGGGTTAGGTGAAAGCCTTGTCCAGGGGAAGGACTGATATCCCCATTCGAGGGGTGTAAATCCCAAACAGCTTATTAGATTTAATAATAAGAGTCAAATCTACAAGTATATCAAATTTGGGGCTTGTAGAAATTACCCCAAATTTGAGGAAATGGTACATTCCCTTCCCTTAAGACATGTGACCTGGGATATCACATGACCTGGTCACAATGGTGGCTTGATCCAAGCAAGGATCAGAATAGTAGGCAATCCAGAAGGCCAGGAGAAACCCTACTTGGATGGGGCCACGATGACCCTCGAGGCACATATCCGCAAATACCCTATAAATATCCCTAAATATTATTCTAATAAAATACTTCCATTCATAAGATTTATTTCATCTTATATATTTATTAAGTTAATTTATATAAATGAATGGAGTCTCGTCCATTGTCACATCCAGAGCCACCCCTGTCCTCTTGGCTGACGCTAGCCCCTTGCAGTCAGCCTACTTATCTGGTTCCCCAGCGTTAGCACCAGTGAGCGCATCTTGGGGAAACCCAACAATTGCCATTTTGGGAATCTCTGGGTAGTGCTTACAATTGCTCTATTACTTTTCCATCCCGCAATATGGATGATTGTACTGGAGGTACTTTGAATGGTGTTCTGAAAGGTCACTTACCCTGAGTTCCAGTACAGTTTTATTATCAGCATTCTCCATGACAAACAGGTTCTAACTGATTTATAAGAATAAAGAAGACTGGTAGTTGTTTGGAGACAACTACCATTAGAGTTTTCTTTACAATTGGCTCCACCCCACTCATGCATCCACTTACTGTTTTTAGAAAAGGACAAGAGCAACTAACTCCTTTAATTCTTCAATAGGTTTACAAATATTAAACTATAACAAACTCTATAATTCTTCTTTATTTAAAATATAAAGGGGATTTATATAGAAAAGTGCGGCGCTCAACTATTTGGTAACAACTCAACATAAATGACATTCATTACCAATAAACTTATCCCTGAGAATCACATCAGCGATGCAATATTTTTTACCCATCCACCCAGTTAGCACTTATCACCAACTATAAATGCTCCACTGGGCTTACTTCCAAAATAGTGTTTTAACGCCTTAAGTCATCCTCAGTAGAATACCCTTTAAGAGCTAGAAGCCATCCTTAGGTATTGGAACAACCCGCCTATTCACAGCATTCTGCATTGTCCAGTCTAACCTTCAAACTACTATCAAGACAAATGCTATAACATCTGGAAGCTCCGACAACTACCTTTAAATGAGTGGCGCATAAGTCTAATAAAATCAATAAAGGTATAAACTAGACAGTTATTAATTAAATTCTCCTATTTCTTTGTCAGTGATAGCGCTCTATTATCCATTAATTAGCATCAGCATGGGTATTAGATCCAGACTTTGCACCCAACTAATAATTTAAATTTAAATTTTTTGAGGTATCTGACAGGGGGACATGCAGTGCTGAATTAGAAACATCAAAATTAACCAAACTAAACAACATGACAGCTGCCCAAAATGAGCAGCAAGACACACAAAATGAGAACACAACCAATCAGGTGGTACAGCGGCAAGCCACTTATCCCATAATGGCAGAAGGGGAAGGGGGACCAGGGGGTTATCTGTGAGTTCCTCATTGTACATAGTGCGGGCCAAGGCAGAAAGCAAGTACGTGGGGCTATCAGAAATATGCAGGACGAGTTTTCAGAGGATTAGTTGGTCATAGAAAATGATATTCATCATAAATCCCACCTAGGTAAGTGGACAAGCATTTTTCCTCCTGAATGCAGATGGCAGAAAGTTATGAGAGTTAAGTGGCGCTAGCGCTAGTTACCTTTGCTTTGGGGTTTGAAGTAGTAATGACTTTTTGAATGGCATCCGTGGCATGTTTAGGAAACTGAAGAATGGCTTTTTTGCTCTGTGGGGTCAGGTTTGGGGCAATAATGGGAGGGGGGAGACCTTTGGCAAGCATCTCCGCTGTGTGAGCAACAGCATTGCGGAGGAAATGTGTGTTGGGTTGGGCAGCAGCTGCCACAGCAAAATGTTGTTAGGTGCATAACAAATTGTCATTTCGCTGTGGGGCATAAAAGTGCTGAGGGATTTCAATGGGGGTTCACAGAGGGATATATTCTTTCATGACAATTTCAGAGTCTTCAACCCATTACCCATTTTGTTGGTTTCATCCAAAGAGGTCCATGGATCTATATCATACAAGTCCAGGTTCTCCTCAATAGGTATGTCTGAGGCTGGTGATTCGGTAGGGGCTTAGGAGCGAATAATTGTCTAAGCCACTTCATGATTGGTGAGAGAATTGGTGGCACTGGACTTAGAAAAGGCCTAATTGGCTGCTGCAGACGCAGCAGCAGGTTTTAAACGAGGGGGGTATGATTGTACCGCATTCCCAGATAGCTGCGGGGTGGTCAGCAGAAAGGTAGCTGGAGGCCAAGGCTTCAGAGGAGGTGGAAGCAGCGAGGTAGGGGCATCTATGCTTTGAGTAATCCAACTCAAAGCAGGATGGACAGATGGTTCGCCTCCCCTCAATGCAGGCCCAGAATGGGTGGTCAAGGGCAGAAGTAATGAAGGCGCGATGTGGAATCTGCTCAGCAATGGTAGTAATTGCAAGGCTGCTTGTGGCAAATGCTCAAGGCCCAGTGAGGCGTGTGACTCCATTGGGGACCACAAATTGAAGGATGGGGTCAGCGCCATAAACTGCCAAACTAACATCAGCTCCTGATGGAGCACCACAGGGGGAAGTCGAGTGGGCAGCCCAGCGAATTGAACCACCAATGTGGAGTCAGCAGAGAGCCAGGTGCACGTTGTGGGAAATGTGGTGCCATCAAAGAGAAAGGGAACAGTTGTTGCAGTGGTAGAATCAGCTTCACATGTGAAACCAGTTCAAAGTACCCCATATAGAAGCAAAAATCTATAAACCTGGAAGTTTGCATCACCACCTGTGCTATTTCAATTATTGCTTTGTTCATGCATGGGAACAGTTTCCCATATTTAACCCAAAGACCAAAATGCATGTGAGAGCGGGGAAGTACAAGAGAGCAGCGGGGCACATCCTGGGATCATGCAAGGTAGATGGCGAGATCCTTGGACAGATGAACCAACTTAATGATTTGTTAGGACCAGATGAACCATTCTGAGCGCATTTTCCCACTGGAAAGGAAATTATGGGTGGGTTTCGCCACTGCCCCACATGGGAGCAGCAGGCGGAGGGGCTGTGGACATTAGTGGGTTAGTGTCATGGATAATTGTATTGCTAACCTTTTGACAATTTAAATTTGCTTGAAGGTGGGCTTGAGTGGAAAGAGTATTAATTAAATAATAAATAATATGCAAATATTATCAAACAATAATTGGTGATAGGACAGGTATTAACCAATTCTAATATTCAGTTAAATATGGATAAGTTGGTCATAGAAAATACAACACAAGCATCATGCAAAATTATTTACTAATTTTCCTTGTGAAGCCTGTATTCACTTGTCATACTAAATTCATTTCCATAATAAGATCATTGACCATGAGTACTTAAAAAAGCTATTATATTGTTGTGGCTATCAATCACTTGACTTGTTGGTTAGAGATGCGCGCTTTAGCTAAAGTAGATGTCACAAGTACTATAAAATTTGTAATGGAGCAGTTAATACACTGGCGTGGTTGCCCTTAGGGTATTTTTATATATGACAGAAACAATTTTACAACTCATGTAATACTAAGACTATCCATTTAATAGGAATATAAGGAGTACTAACAACGCCTTACCATCAGTAAAAAAGGAATGGCCAAAAGCATATTGGTACTTAAGCCATTACTTTGAAGGAGCTTGTAGCTGGCAAACCTTAAGGCTTAGCAACTTATATATTGTTTGCATCATTTGCCTAAATTTATGATATCATTTTTCAACTAGTAGTTCTCCTTTTGAAATACTTTACAGATTTTGGCCTTGTTTGCCATCAATTTTATACAGCTCGTGAGCAAGTTTGTAAATGATGCCTTGCAATATTCAAGAGCCTGAAAAATGTATTATTAGTATTATAGTCCTCAGCTTAAGCCAACACTATCAAATTGAAAATCAAGTCCCAAGGTTATGAAGATCTAAGATGACCAACTCTATAACCTCTAAAATTGGCAATAAGGTTAGTTATTGTGACAACCATAGCTCATGATTAAATAAATAAGTTAGATAATCTTTGGTGACGTACCATTAAAAGTCATAAATAAGTTAGTATTAGATGCCTATATAATTAAGTAATTTTTAGATGAAAAAGTAAGTAGAATACATGATAATTCATATGAGCATGAAGATATTTATCAAAAAATAAGAAATATAGTTACTATAATTTTATTTGAACTAATATTAAGATGTCAATTTCCTTTAGATTTGTATTGATGGAATTTAATTTGATGATAAATCCAGTCTTACTGTAATGGATTTAACATCAGTCCCATTAGCAATAAGATACTGACATAAGTTCCCTATGACTCTTGGAGGAGAAGGTTGTACAATTGACCTCTTTGTCATATTGTCAATATTGAGTTAAGTCAATAAGGCAATTAAAATCCTATCTTGCTGCCCTGAGGAGGATCTTACAGTAACAAACAGACATATTGGAAAGAAATAAACTGATTAAGTTTTGAAATGTGATGGAATTTTAACAAAATTATGCTTTTTCAGTATGTTCCAAAATTAATTTTTAATTTAGTTAGACAATTATCCCTTATTATTAATCTAGTTTTATAATTTATGACTTCCTTATAGGAAGTTCCAACTTAGCTTCTATTAAAAACAATTTGATTATTAATATTATTTTATTTATTTGGGGAAGGTCGACCAAGGGACAAGCACTTCTGATATACTGAGAAATCTAATGGAATTCGACAGTTAAAGACACCCCAGAGGGTTCAAGGCTCCTCTTGTTATCTCCAGTATCACCAAGATTAGGACGGTAGGGAAGGGGAGTTATGCTGGCTTATTCTTGGATGCAGCATGTGTGAAGGAAAGGATTAACTTTTAGGAACCTTATGAGAAAACATGTGTTGATTGTCCTTCTGTTATGGGGGGTCATATGTCCAAACAGCCATGCTTGGAAATGTTCTAATATATGGCTGTGGAAGCGATGAATGGCTTTTTGAATTGATGGCGCTGCTCCTGTGAACGATTCCAGTACCATTGTATGTATCGTCCATAGTGCTATTGCAACTATTAGCACCCTGAGACATTGGTGGATAGAAGAGTCCATGTTAATAGTGAACATGTTCCTTGCTAGGCTGAATGATTGTCAACTTTCTTGGCGGAATAGCCTCATGACCTCTTTCCATAAAGCCACTGACGTTGAGCATTGTTCTAAAAGGTGGGCTAGGCTTCCATACTGACCACATATTGCACAGGAGGTGTGATTAGCGTTTGACTGTTCAGCTGTTTGGTATACTCTCCTCATGCACCTCCATACATGTGCTCTTATCCTGGGTTGGAGTAGAGGGTGATGTGTGTATCTCCATACTCTTCTTTGGGTCTCTAGTGTGACATTCAAGGCGCTGCCTGACTGCCACACTTAACCCAACCCCCCTAAGGTGGGG